>CP106714.1:31899100-32164981 GCA_025503065.1 Gossypium bickii
GTGGGTAGTGAGTTGGGTGAAACACAACTAAGAAGTTTGAATAAATTTGAAGGAGTTGTTGGGAGTTGAGGAGAAATCGGTGGAGTAATTCAAGTAGGGATAAGGGGAGGATGCTAGGAGAAAATCAAGGAGTTTGATTGAGAGGAAGTGTTTGTGAGAATTTGGTCACTAAGCACTTTCGAGATATTAGATTTTGGGGTTTTAGGTTGTTTTCTCTTTGTCTTCTTGATTTTAGTCAACATTCTTTTCACCTTTTTGCTTATGGGGCGAATTTTGCTCGACTTCAAGTACCAGGTTTGTTCATTTCTTTTTTTCTCTTCCTTTAATTCCTTTTTTTTTGTTTGGTCGAATAGCTCTTTGGTTCTCCTCTACCAATCCTCTTTCTCTTCCCCTCTTCTCTTTCTTTGGTTCTTTCTCTCCTCTACTTTTCCAAACCTTGATTGAATAGTGTTGAGTAGTTTAGTGTTGCATTTTCTTTTGATTTGCTCTTTTCTCTACCCTTTTTGGTTGCTGTTGGTCGAATATTACTTTTCTCTCTCTTCATCTTTTCAATTTTGTTTCGACAACAACTATTCTTTGGCGGTTCGAATTCCTTGAGGAGTGAAAGAGTTTGAATGAGATTAAAGTCGTCAAAACCTTTCTTTCATCACTCGATCAAAGGTAAGTATGTAGGCTAGCATTCTAAAGTGTAGTCAGAGATGCTTGCTGCGATCTTTATGAGTTATCATGTGTGGATTCAAACCACATGAATAAACAATCTGTTTAATAAAATCCGTTTATGTCTGAGATATCCATCAAAGAGATTGTAGTTAACCTGCGTTAGTGGTATAAATGGGCTAAGCCACATTTTCAATCGAGGCAAGTGTTAATTTTAGTTTTAGTTAAGGGTGTAAAGAAAGGAGTAACCATATTATTGGTGAGGAGTAACTATATTATTCGTGACTAATGGAAAGCCTTGTTTGAATGTAGGTTTGGTCTCGTGGATCTTGGTGCGTTTTCACAATTAGGTGTGTAATCACATCGCCTTAGCGTAAATCGGCAAAGGTGAAAAGCCAAAAACCACGGTGTTTGAGGCCACATGGGCGTGTGATCGCTCATGTATGTCTGAACCGAAACATGGTGTTTGGTTTGATGCGCCATGAGAGCATTTGGCAGTAGTAATAGGCTACATTAGGCCAAAAAGAGGTCGTGTGGGCCCAATGGGCTCGTGGGCGCCTGCGAATGAAATCCACGACTTGTGGCAAATACTAGGCCGGCTATGTAGGTCATGCTTAGTAAATCACAGGTTGAGCAGATTCGCCTGGCGTGTGGGCCAGTGAAATAAGGCCTTGGGCCCAATTACCTTGTTATGACCATTTAGGTTCTGGGAGTAGCTCTTAGGCATTATGCAACTCCTAGAGGTCGATATCTGCATCGAGACCCCAAAATGTAAAATGACCAAAATACCCACACAGGTGAAATGACTATTTTACCTCATAGATGGAAATAACGGTTATGCCCCTAAAGGTTGGTCGACCGATGTATTCATGATTTGCGCGATCATATCGAGTATGACATTTTGCATATATGATTTATGATATGACATAACGGCTGGTTGGGATATCATGGCTGAGTGAAGTATACTATATCGTGGCATTGCCACATACACTATTACCGCAAATTGTCGCGACATCAGTGTGTTGGTCGGGTCAATTTTTCCTACATGGTGTGCGCGGTACGAGGCGGTGTATTGGCCGGATGGGGATGGTTGCATTATTGCATTGTATCGATATGGTATTGGGCTGGCGCCTACATCATACTATGTCGGGCTAATACCCTCGCATCGTATCGAAGGCTCAAGCCTGCATCAGCACGCATGTTGTATACTAACCGATTAGATAGATTACACACCGATTTTTCGTGAACTCACCCTTTCCTTTTAATTGCATGTAATCTCACCATGAGGATTTGGTGTCAAAGGACTTAGAGGTGGTTACACAACCGAAATGCTCTACACTTGCTTTATTGAAATTTAAAGTTTGTGTTGGTTTTGTTTATAATAAGGCCATGTTTATGTAATTGGGTTTTGCTTACTTATTTTAAACTACCACTTTAGGAGAAGATGAATTTTCAAAATAATTATTGTTTCTCAAAGACACGAAATTTGTATTAGAGTTTTTAAAAGCTTCCGATTTTAAATCAACTATAATAATAGCGTATAATAAGGCAAACATTTTGACTAGATGATTTGTTAAATAATAATAAAGGGGTTTTAAACTTAGAAACAATTTTTACCAACAAGTCTAATTTTGAAAGACACTTCAATGTGACACATCGATTCGGCCCATAACGCCTCGGCAGGCCCGGTTTAGGTGTTACGTAAAATGCTAATGAGATAATGATAGATGAAAGCGCCGTAGTCCGGTTAATTGATGAGCAACATTTATCTCTCTCAGGATTCTATTTTATTATGTTTGGAATAAAAGTTGGGTGAAAATTTATGAGGCTATTCTTCCGCTTCTATTGATGTTGTTTTGTGTTGTATATATTTGGAAAATATATTATCTCAAGTATAATTGATCCCAAAGCGTATAAGCATTGTTTTTCTTCCGTTTTTCCAAGGAATACTAAGATCTATTATTTTCTTATGAGTTATGTTCTTGATCTTCCAATATGATATCGTGATCTTGGATTTCTTTATCACGCATTTTCTTATCATCTTTATTTCGTAAATTATCAATCACGGCTCATCTTTAAAGTGTGTTCTTTGGCTTATGATAATTATGTCTATTATGGTTGTATTTTTGTTTGATTATGGGAACGGTGATTCCGTATCGTGATTTCTAATTATCGTGGAAAGAAATTGACATCGCAAAGGTATGAGATAAGAAGCTCAAGCTCAAATTGTACAATGGTTTTCCTTTCTCGTAAGGTTGATTAAGACAATGTGTTCAACCAAGATATTTGTTTTCTTGAGCTAATATGATTGTAAAGATCTTTTTGGCTAGCTTGTGAGAAAAATCTGAGATTGTATGTTTGAGTTGTTTTAAGAGTGGAAGGATATTTGATATGATGTTATTTGATAGTTGATCAACCTATTTGTTTTTGTTATCTAAGCTGAACTGGTCACAAAGGTAATTCGAGTTATATGCATTTAAGTTTATCCTTAGGTAAGAAGATAAAATCTTGTACATTCATAGGTAAATTAATCAATAAATTCGAATAAAGAATTTATATAAAAAAGGGTGAGATATAGGACATACCTATTGGGATTCGCTTCGAATTGGATGATGTTATAGTTAAAGTGCTGCTGATTGATAAAGTTATCACATTTATGAAAGTTTGAATGGTTTATTGATGTTAGCAAAGTTTAAATAGTTGAAAGTATTGTTAACCAAGAATCATTCTGGGTCCAATTAAATTGAGTAAAGAATTTGTGATTTTTCAAAAGATGCACTATCGAACGGATTGAAATGTGTTTTAATACAAGAATGTAAAGTGATAGTTTATATTTTCAGCATTCTTGAAGTCACATAAAAGAACTTTCCACGGTGATTTAGAATGCTACTTTTATGTCGTTGAGAATTTATGACATTGGTTGTCCGATCTAAAATGTCATATATTTCGATCCGAAGTGTTTAAAGTATCTAATGTCTGTATGATCCGAATTTAAAATAGCATAGAGGCTTGAGGAAAATTTTGTTTACCTTGTGAACGAGGTTACACTATTGATCTTGTCCATGGTAGTTTGATCCTAGTTTGCAAAAGCTAAATTGATGTTTTTATTAAACGGTAGCCAAAATAAGATAGGAATTATTGAATAAACAAGTATAGTGTGAGATGACTTATGATTCTAAATTTCGGCTGTGACTCTAATAACTCATCATTATTTTAGAAAAGTTTGAGCATTGAGCAATTCAGCGTATAAAATTTTGTATGAGCCTCTTAATAGTTTGTTTGTTCATTCAGGAGTAATAAATGTAGCATTTGAAATAGATGTTCTTGATCTGTATGTAACATGATAAATTAATTGATCTATGTTTCGTAGAGACTATCCGATGTAAATCGCATAAAAGTAAAAGTGATTTCGTGCGCTTAGAATCCACTCGATTTTCGTAAATGTATGAATTTGGAACATGAGGATATGAAATTTCGCTCAATATAGCATGCTTCCGAAAGTATTACCTTGAAAAAGATTCAAAATGATTTTTGTATATCTATGTTACGATGGTATTGATTTGGACTCTTTGAGTATGAATCTCCTATGGGATTAAGATTCACCAATGTGGTGTAAAGAAGAACTGATCAAAATTTTGATCAGAGATTCAAAAGTTGGGAAATAAAAGCATAACCTTATGCAGAGTTCTGCTGTGTACTGCAGATGAGGAGTCTACGTTGAAATTGAACTTATATTCAAAGAAGATTTTAGGGACAAAACCCTAAAGTGAGAGAGTAGGTAATATTTTGGGTCTAGTTGGTGGTTTCGGACTACAAATCAACGAAGTAAAATTCATTTTTATTATATTTTTATACTTTAATTTTATGGAATGATTTCGTGAAAATTTTGTTCGATAATTTTTATGTTTAGCATTCAATTATCAAAAGGACTAAATTATAAAAAGTGCAAAGTTGAGTTCTACTTGTTAAAGGTGTCCAATTGCTATGAGAATTTAAATTAGAGGTCCTTAAATGGCAATTAGACCATTGTTGGTTGTGGACAAAATGACATGGTTTGGCATGTTTTAAAGTTTTAATTAAGGGAATTTTGGTAATTTGGTACTTATGAATTAAAAGCCAAAATAAAGCCAATTTACATCTTCTTTCTTTGGCCAAATTTTACGGGAAGACATGGCTAGGTTTTTCAAGCTTCAAGCTCGATTGTAAGTTCTGCTTCTAGCCTGCTTTTAATGCTTTTACATTTTTAAAGTCTGTAACTCGATCTTTCTATTTCTACCATCAATTTGAAGAGATGTCAAGGTGTAGAATTTTACCCATGATGGATGTTTGTGTATTTTGATGTCTAATGGTAGAAATGCATGTTTGGTGTATGATAAATGACTTTTGCAAGTGATTTTCTGAAAATGCCTAAAGGATTTGTATTTGTGTTATAAAATATGGTAAAATGTGAATAAATGAAAATTGTGCTGTTATAAGCATGTATAAGGTCTCAGGTATGGGTATTGAAGAAATTGAGTACATTTCATTTTACGACCTAGAAACTAAATTGTTAAAATGTTAAACTTAGTGGCAAAATATAATTTTTCCATAATGTGATTTTGAGCTAATTTGAATTGTATAATGATTGAATAAGTTAAAAGTGAAATATAGATTAAGAAAAACGAGGTTTGGACCTAAACGTGAAAATGAGTATTTGACGATTTAGTCCTTTTCGCCATTTTAAGTCGAGGTAAGTTTGTATGTAAATAATGCAACTTTATAATTGTATTTATAATGTTTTTTATTGTATGAATTGTATGATTAACTCTATGGATGAAATTGATGAAGTTTTGACAAGCAGTACATCCTAGTTGAACTTAGAAATAGTTAGGATGCAAATGTCATTACATTAGCATAACTAAGATTACGTAAGACTAGCCGACTATTGGCATCGACACGAGATTACAAGTAAGACAATATCCGATATGGCATTGGCAAAGATCGGTTCGATCCCGATCCTTTAGTATTCCAAGTGGTTCAACGGAAATTCAACGGCATGTCAAAGATGAGAAAGAATATGTTATGTAAGGTTTAAATGACATTTATGTTGATACGGTTATATAATCCATGATAGCTTGGTATATGACAATTATAAGTTGTGTTATGTTGATATCAAATGACATTTATGAAGTTTAATGACATTTATATTGATATATGTTATGTTATTCATATGATGCTAATAGCAAGAAATTGTGATTGAGTAAATTGTATTCATGAAGTTTAATGACATTCATGTAGAAATATTGTTATTTATATGATGTCGTTGGTGTGATTGGGATTGAGTAAGTTGTGTTTGTGAATTTTAATGACATTATGTTAATATTTGATAACTTATGTATGTCAAGGTATGAATAATGTTTTGTATTATTTGCATATGAACTTACTACTTTATATATATAACCCCCTTCCTTTCAATGTCTCATAGGTCATTAGCTTTGAGTTAGCTAAGATTCTATCACATTATCAGCTATCACTTGGGTATAAATGAATTCAAACATTTTGAGTTATGGCATGGTATGGGACTTCACTATTTTGTTAAATGTGTCATTATGATTGTAGCCAATGTATGTTGGCTTGTGATTATTGGAGCTTGTTGTTACGGCCATGTAGATTGGCTTATTGGGCTATCATGGTTGTCACCCATATATGTGCTAATCTCTGTGATATGAATATGGTATACTTGGTGAATGATAGAAATATGATTTATGACAAGAATGTGAAATGTTTGTATATGTGGAATATTGCATGATTTGGTGGAAAGTTTGATGTTTTAAGCATGATAAATAATGGCATGAGAATGACATGTTATTTTTTGGCGGTAGTGGTTTAGTTGTTCTTATGCTTGAATTTGTGTCATGTGATGTTGAGTGAGCGAGCAGTGAGTGGATGGCTTGGTAATAGCCTTATTTTTGTCCCATTAGCTAGTAGACCCGCAGACATGTCTGTTGCAAGCCGTGACCTGCACGGCCTGCCACACGCATGTGATCCGGTCGCTTGTCCTTCACCTTAATTTTGAAAGTATGTCCGACTGAGCACCGGAAGATATTACAGCGTGCAGTGTTCAAGCCGTGTGTGCCATGGCCTAGCACACGCGCAGTGGGCAATGGCTGCAGGTGGCACAAGCCGAGAGCACCTAATTTGAACACGGCCAAGTGACGCATAACTGGACCACATGAGGCTATACCCGCTCGTAACAAATTTTCTAAGTTTTGTAATAGTTTCCTAGTTCGCTTAGTCCTCAACCACTTCCAAACCTCGCTTCAGGTCAGCTCAGAGGCTCATATTTGGTCTTTATGATTGAATATGAATGGTTTTAATTTGGACGAAATTTATGACTCAAATTGTATGTTTACTTGTGACATAAGTCCTGGTAATGCCTCAAGCCCCGCTCGCTCCGCTGAATATGCAGAGTGTTACATACATCAAGCTAGTTATAATGCACAAGTCAAGATAGCTTGGCCTCGGCCCGCGACATCTTACATTATCTAGAATCACTTTTAGTTTAACACTTCTCGAATTGCTTATATATCAATAGTCACGCATATAATAACAAGTTATCTCATCGCACATTCTTCCAATATTTTCTAGCCTTAGCTTGAGGGTCAAGGGTACTAATTATCAAGACTATTTTAAGTTTCTCAAATTCTGACAATTATTAGGTTCCTTTCCCATTCCTTATATTTATTTTCTCGCGTGAGTAATGCTCAATAAGGGAGTTGGTTCCATTTTTCAAATTCAAAATAAAACATTCATATATTAATATCTTTGTATCAAGTAAATGGTTGAAAATGTTTTTGCAACATTATGATATGCATTAAGATGCATATTCTTACATTAAACTTTGAAAGCATTTGTAAGCTATTGCAACTATAATTCCTACACCTATCAATCTAGCCACTTGGTGATTATGATCAACTGTAGAACATGGTTGTTCCAATGCAAGATGAACCTAATCTTAGTCAGCGTACTAATAATCATGTAACATTTGACCTTCCTAACAGCGCATAGCTCCTGGGAGTTAGTTATTTAAGATCTTGATGGTAAACCATTAACTCAACACTAATCGCATCATGCACCACAAATGAGTCATCTTGGTACAATCTCACTAAGTAGCATGCTATGACTATTTGTTCTCTTTGATGAAAATTTTCTAATATATCACATGAGAATACCTACCGGAAGCAGGGCCATCCAACTATCATATGATTATAAGAAAGTTTTGCATACTTCAGAATCTCCGCTTGAAATCCATGTGACAACGCCAACCTGGGCAAGTTAGCTTCTTGGCATCACAAGAGATCATGATGGAAAGGAGAGGTATTGTTTAGGGACCTTCCCACTCAATATTTTAAAATATGAAAGTTTTTTTTAATTTCGATTCAATCATAAATGATCAACATATGCATGACAAGTACATGGCATTCTCTAATCAATATGGCATGCTTATTTCATAAATGCATGAACATGCGTCAAATATATAATTATTATCATGCTTATCTCATAAAATTAAAAGCATAAAATTAAATGACTCACCAGCCGAGTGTCCATATTTCTATCTAAAAATATAAAATCACAAAATTATAAAATTAACCTCAAAGCATACTTTGGTCTCAATCAAAAATTGACTTTGTGGCAGACGGCTGACGAATCTATCGTTGTTGTATTTTCGCCACCATTTTCATGTCACCACGCCGGCAACCATGGCACAACCATCGCCGAACCATCGCGGAACCACTTTATTAGCTACTATATCTGACCACCTATTGCTTCCCCGGTTTGGTCGTCGCTGAGTTTGCGCCATCTTAATCGCTTGAATCGCCTTTGATTTTTTTTCACTAAGGAAAATTAGGTTACAAAATTTTTCCATTTAGGCTCATATATTTTATTCTAAATAAATGGTAAATAAAACCATGGGAGGTAATAAGTCCACGATCTAAAATATACATGCCTTGAGATAATTCGAGTTACATTTAAATTCTAGAATCACAACTTGGCAAAATTACTTTATCATCCATAATAATAAAATAATAAAATACATTCATTTCGATCATAGAGAACACCTCCAAACCCTACCATTCACTGATTTGAAATGCCATCGAAAACGCTGAAAATATTCTTTCTAGAGTAAAGCCAAAATTTGTTGCCTTTGATAAAACATTTTACAATTTAAAACATCTAAGTAAAAATTAAGTTGTTATAAAATATCCGTTAAAACTTTATTATACATAAATTTAAGAAAATATAACCATTTACAAAATGATCTCAATTGTCAATCCATAATAAAACATAATAATAAAAATACTTAAATACTTTAGGCCTTATTACAATAAAACCACTTAATCAAAATAATAAAATATAAGTACTTAATTAATTAAAATATCTTCTCGAACGGCCACTTGGATCCTGAAACCCTGGCCCGATCACTACGAATCATCCGGAAGGTTTAATAAAATTGGGTGAGTCATACTGCACTTAGTGTGTAATTAATCCACCGACTCCACACATGTTAACACACATATTAACCATAATGATAACAAATATCAAATTCACATATTATCACACTCGGGCTTGGCCTATATTCAAATCACTATCAGTGCAAACATGTGTGGTAATTAACCATAATTTACTTCAAGTGTTTTAGCAATTCCACCACCGATCCACATTTCACTGGCGGGCTCATCGGGCTTGGCTCCTTTTCACATTAATCCACATATCATATTGGGCGCCCATTTCACAAATGTTCACATACAAAATCATGCAATTGATGCTGCCCATTACAGGTCCATCCACACACACACCTTCAAATTTTACTTACACAGCCGTGAAATCAACTCCTTTTCACCAAAAAGGCAATCAATGCCATCCACCGCGCAATTGCCAATAATCCAACAACGCGACTCTCAACCACGCTAATCACACGGCGTGTAGCCGTAGCTAACACCAAACCACGACGGACACATAGTCACCATCATCAACCACTTATATGGCACATAGCGATATCAACCACACGGCGCGCACATAGCCACTCATCAAGCCCGAACTAAATCGCACTAATCCGCGCGGACTCACTAACAACACCCAATCCACGATGTAGCCTGGCTAACATCAAACCACACAAGTACACCCGCACTGCATGCCTTTCATATCATATCCCACCACATGCCACATAAAATAATGATGTGTAACGATGTACATGTTCATCAAGCATTATCACATATTCATAATAATCACATATCATCAAACAGTACTGTCGATTATCCAACACATACCTCGAGGGTATCATATCACACCTATCAATAGTTAGCTTTAACAACACATGACATAATACATATATATATAATTCAAAACTGGTTAATCACACCTTTCTTTAACTCAAGAACTATGCTGATCCTCGATGTTATCAAGTTTAATAAACTCTAGCTATTTGCTACTTTTCTTTCCGACGTCCAGTCCACACCTTTACAATCCCAACCCAACAAATCCGCTTCTCCTTGAATCGCATGTGACTATCCTCTTTACTTTCTCGCTCGCATCCATGTTCATTAATGATTTCTTAATCGTACCAAATGCAACACTAATACTTTAACCTAAATATTTCAATCGAACTACACTTACTAAATATCCTTACCACAATGATCTAAATCTCAAACTTGCCTCTTATGTCCGCTGACGGTTCTAACACCAAAGTACTCAATCTCAACCTTAATATTCCAAAATACATTGGCAATATCACATAACATCTAATACATCAAACCGAATCACCACTTGTTCCTTGAATAGTTGAAATCCCACTATTACCGCTTGCTTTGAAGAGCCTAAAGTAAAGTCATAAAGCCTTCCTTTAAAGATCTTGGCCGAGCTTCGAGAACAACAATGGTGGTTCTGACTTTATGATCTCAAGAAGAAGAAGAAAGAAGGAGAAAGGCTACAAGATTCTGCTAAGGCTTTAAATCACAAGAAATATCTACATATGGGAATTTGGGTTTGGAAGAAATAAAAGATGAATAGTGAAAGTAGAAGAATTTAAGAATGGAGATTAAAGATGAACAAACAATTGTGATTTAAAATTCAAGAAGAAAAAGAAATATAAATGGCTTTTGCAAAAGAGGAAGAACAAATGGATAAGAAACTAAATCTCAGACCTCATTATAAAGCTTCTCAAAACCTAGCACCCAAAGTCCTTATTCTGCCACCTTATCAATTCATTATCAAATTCTCACTAAATCTCCTATTATCCCTTCTTTATCACTTACCAGTAAAATAAAATAAACCATCACATTATCTCCTCTATTATCTTGTCTAATAAAATAAAATAATCAACCTTAATCCCTTATCTACTCATAAATAAACTAAAGCCACAATTATCTTCTACATCTATTTATTTAAACTAAATAAAATAAATTAATAATTATCCTACCTTTTAAAAATAAACAAATCACATAATTATCTCTATATCTACCAACTTAAAAATAAATAAAATAAAACTACTTTATCTATATCCTAATAAATTCAATAATATCCAGCAATCCTCACCCAATTAAAAGTCCAATTGCCATCCATTACCCTCTCTGCCAAAAGATAAAATAAAACACCCATCGTCTAACATGAGACTCACGAGCAAGCTGTGTAACGCTTGTGCCACCGCACTGAGCCTTGTTGTGACATAAACTCACTGTTAAAGCCTTCACCTACCCTAGCCTGCCAAAAGAAAAAATAAACACTACTGCTACTGCGCCGCGGACAGACCTAAACCTCGCAAGTGTCACTTTCCAGCTCTTAGTTCTGTGGCTGCGCGCCACATTTTTTACAAGGCCTTGCATGCCAAACACGCTAAGATTTTTCTTAAGGCCTCTGGCCTTCTCTTTAACGCGCTAAAAATAAAACTCCAGTGACCTCTCGCCGCCGCAACCCCCTCTGGTTCACCTTAGCCCAAGCCACTTTGCCATTAATCTTATGTCCTAAACCACACATAATTTCTTTTTAAGGCCTTTTTGCCTAGTTTCTTTTAACCTAAGATCCAATTATTTCAAGCCACTTCATTCTGTTAAAAACTCTAAAACATCTCCAAACCCTTTAAACCACTAGCATTGAGTTATGCTCCAAGCATAACCTCAATCTAGATGTTACAAACTTCCCAAACTTGCATACCAGAATTCACATCTTATAAAATATAATCCTTGCTGTAAATCATGAATCCAAAGAATTGCCATTTGCACTAAAGGCACATGGTAGGATTTTCATATTGTACCTTACAAACTATAAACACTTCCTATAGATCTACATGTTGTTCCATGGTGACTTCGACCAACATGTCATCCATATACATCTCCCGATTTACGGTTGTCAACGAACAACTATTCTACTCAGCCGCTGGCGTAGCTCTCCAAGAATTTCAAGCCAAATCATCTTATAAAAAAATAGCCCATCTTCAGAATGAAACACCAACTGACCACCACGAGCTTTGACCAATTTGTGTATGTTCTCAAGTAAACCTATTTAAATTTTTGTGACAGAGAAACTTGTGTGATTAAAAAAATATTTTGTCAGCAATGAGGTTAAGAAAACAACTGATTTTTATATTAGAAAACCCTTTAATATTAAGTAATAAAACATATAGAGTATTTTAAAATAAAATACTTAGTTTTTAACTTAATCAAAATTTAAACACAATAAAACAACAAGTAGAAATAAAATCGCTCATCATGGCCTTATCTTATTACATCAAATAGTTTCCAAAATAATTCAAAGTACAAAACAAACAAGAGTCCAAAAATATAAACTCATGTCGAATGGCATACCACGTACCGCTGTCCTGCCTGGCCCATATAATCACTGAAACATGGTCCACAACAAATGAGGTGAGTCAAGCTCAATGTGTACGACACTAAATCATAATAGAATCAGCATTAGTTACATAATCAAAACATAAATACAAGCATGATGCATTCCCAACCAAACTTAACTCCATCATTCACCTTCAGCCATTCACCACCCATGGGACTAAGTCAAACCCTTCCTTACACCAGAAGTGCCGACGCTCATCGCCATATATAATATGCATAGCTACTGTGGATAATTGTGTCATGAGACACCATTCGTGATAATGTATTTACCATTTCGGGATAATGTGACCAAAGTCACCATTCGATAATGTGACCAAGTCACCACATCATAGTGAGACCTAAGTCACACATCACTTCTTCATATAACGAATCTCCATATTATTCATATTATGACATCATACTAAATTCACATTCATGTCACTTTTCACATGTTAAATATAACATTTCCTCAGAACTAGTGAGTAGGGACGCATTCCAGTACTTTGTACCATAACATGGTACATTAGCCACATTCTTATATTTTCATATAGAACATATAAAAGTTTAAGCCATACATCATATTAAAAGATAAAGGGTAATTTTTTGACTCGCTTAGCTTAGTATTCCTGAGATTTCAACTGATCCACCGCTTTACCGCTTATTCCTTAATCCCTACATTTGATTAATCACTTACTAATTTAATAAAGCCATTCTGGCATAACCAAATCCTTAGGATTAGTATTCTTAAACTTACCTTTACAACGACACCACAAACAAAACCCAAATTGATCTTGTTTTCCAGAACAAATTCCTATAACTCATATGTAGATTTAGTCAACCATTAAAACATAAAACATGGCCTTCCGCCGAATATACATATGTTACTAATTTTAAAATCCTCAAACTCACTAAATAACTAGGGAACACGGCCATGTGTAATTTCTCGAAAGAATCCTCCTTCTAGAATGTTTTCACTTAGTAAAACCGAAAAGATCTCTTCAAAGTTTTAGCAACAAGATATTAATAAGTTAGTCCTAGATTTCTAACTTAAAGAGAAAAAGGATGAAACTGAATGAGATCTACCCTTTTACTTGAAGAAATCAATTGCACCTTCACTTCAACCTCTCGTCTTGCATTAGATGATGATCTCACACTTTTGCTTTGGAGGGATAAGAAAGAAAGAGAAGAAAGAATAAAGATGGAGGATCAGCATTAGCACACAGGTATTTCACTTGGCAAAATAAAGAAGAAGAAGATGAAGAGAATTCGCAGAGTTTCAAATGTAAGTATGTAATGTAATGTACGGCTCTTTCCTTTTATAGTAAATTACTAACTTAGAATCCTTTACTTGGCCATCACTCTTCTATTTTAATAGCTTTATCTCTTTAATTATCACTAAATAAAAGAGTTTAATCGAAGATTTATCTCTTCAAAATAATCCAATATAAAAATCCTTTATTTATCACCTTTTAATCGAATATGAAAAAAAACATTCTAGCATGTCCGCAACACTCTCCGGGAGCAAAATAAACCTCCTTATTTGCTTCCAAGTGACTAACTCAGCCCATTCTCGCATATGGCGCCATTTCCATAAGCTACTAAGGGACATCTTCAAAGCACTTTTCCAAGTCTGCTTGTGTCATTTCACAAACTTTTTTAAGTTGACTCTACTTAATTTTTTAAACCTTAAATGCAACATCTAGGTCATTTAAGTTTCCAAAATTGCCTACATCTTTAAACTTGACATTTCTTACATTTCCAAGTTTCAAGAAATGTCTACTTTTTGAATCATTTCTAAATCATTTCCTAGTTTCCAAAATGTTCACTTTCTTTACCTTTACATTTTGACATTTCACATTTCAAGACAAGACATTTCTTACTTCTTGCATTTTACATCACATTTCATTTTCACATTTACATTTATTCTTACATTTTATATACATTTACATACATTTACATTTACATACATTTCTTATTTCTAGAATTACAACACATTCATAATTCATAAAACACCATTTTACCAAATGGTTCGTATCATGCTTCACATTGGAGTTAAGCCTCATTTACCTAGCCCTTTACTAAAAACCAATAATTTTCAAAGCTTTCTTCCATCCTAGAATTTAAAAACCTTTAATCACTTTAACATCGCAACCTACTAACTCATGATTAGGCAACTAACGCATAACCCCTATCTGATGTTACAGCTTCATTTTCTAAAAGTAATTTTTCTAATTAATACTATTACATGATGGGGCCTGCATAACTTTCACTACACTATGCTTCGTCAAGAAGACTGATCTTCATGCCCATCATACCTTACGATAATTCTAAGTTCACATCCATTAGAACTCATTTTTCTAACGCTTTGATTTAACTGATTAAGAGTTTTATACATCAAGAAACTATGTCATCATCAACTCATGGTCAGCTGCTTTGAAAGAGTGAGATGTATAAAGTGGTTCTTCGATCAAACAAAGCTTCACAATTTAAGTTCACTATTCAGTAAAGTCACGCTCACATTCATCAACTAATTATGAACTTTGTTCATTCAGCAGAAATGTTGTATTCTTGTTGTTTTCCACCACTGTGGTATTTAATTTTTCCTATGTGGGTTTTGTAATTTGTCAAAATAAGGTTCCGTGATTTTGTCAATCGTATTTGCAATTTAAAATCCTGCCTTCTGTTGAACTTTTTGAAAGTCCATTTTTTTTTTTTACAAAATAAATTTGTAAGTTTTAATAAATGTGTGTATTTCAAAATTTATGTAGTTTGAGGGTTCTTTTTGAAATTTGTTTTCAATGCTGCATGATCAAGTGTAAAATTTTGAAAACTGTGGTCATTATGGTAATTTTGTGGGTAATACTTCGAATTTTCCAAGTTCAAGGTATTTTGATAATTTGCAAATTTATGTTTTTGAACATTTATAAAGAATGAAATCTTGATAACTGGTTATTTTGGGAATTCATAAACCAAAGGCATTTTGTAATTTTACTACTGTGTATTTTAATAATTTGCACCAGTAGAAATATTTTGGGGTAATTTTCTCCAAATGCTATATTTTTTTAAAGGGTAATATGGTGATTTTAAACTAGGTTTAAAACATGCAAGTTTTTCTTTCTTTTAATTATTGTGTTTAGCTTTGTGATAAGTCTTGTTGAAAGTTAACGCACAACGGTAGGAGGATCTCCACAAGGAGGGGAGCACTGATATGCCTGCTCCGCAGATCCAATCCCAGACATGCGTGTGTTACTACACTTCTAACCTCACGGCGACTTGAAATGTGTTAGGCAGAACTTATGTAAGTTTGAGAGATAGTCCAACTGATGCTCTATCATGCTATTTCATGTTCCATGCCTTCTCCCTTC
Source organism: Gossypium bickii (assembly GCA_025503065.1). Lineage (NCBI taxonomy): Eukaryota > Viridiplantae > Streptophyta > Magnoliopsida > Malvales > Malvaceae > Gossypium > Gossypium bickii. Next base: position 31,914,984 of record CP106714.1, read on the forward strand.
TAATATCATAACATAATTCACATAATCACCCAAATGTTTGGGTACTGGTACTCCGGTGGTGCTTGCTGAGACTTTGCCATGCGTAAAAACTGTCATCTTAAAATACTCTCATAAACTCATTTGGGCTCGATTTGAAAATGTTTGGGCCTTAAAACCCTAGGGTTTAACTGGCAGATGATGCTAAAGAACACCCTAAACCCTACCCACGCAGAGCCACGAGCTTGGACTGATTTGTATGTTCTAAGTAACTGCCAAATTTTTGTTACTTGAGAAACTTCAGGATTAAAAATATTGTTTGCTGGCTTGTGTTGAAACAAACCGAAACCGATTTTTATATTAGAAACTCTTTAATATTAGTAATAAACACATGAGTATATTTTAAAATAAAATACTTAGTCTTTAACTTAATGAATTTGTAAATAATAATAAACACAAGAAATAAAATCGCTCATCATGGCCTATGGCCTTATTACATCAAATAGTTTCAAATATTTCAAGTACTAAAATAAATTCAAAGTTCCAAAATATATAAACTCATGTTGAGCATGGCCACCACAAGCCGCGCCGGTCCCGTCCATCCGTCCCACCAAAACATGGTCCTGACTAACGGGTGAGTCAAGGAGACTAATACACGACAAATCTGCATTAGAACAGCATACAATAGTTTACATTCAAACATAAAATACAAGTTATTATGCATTCCAAACCTAAACCTAATTGTCCATCGCACTCCGCTACCCTCGCAGACCCGGCGACCACACCGTGGGACTACTAACAACCTCGCTTCCGCCACACCATCAAGCGCTGCACAGCAATGACTCATCGCCTATAAATTTGTGGCATAGCCATCTATATAATTGGTTCCATGCTGAGACACCACATTGTATAACCGGTTACCATATTCGTATAATGCGGACCGGTCACCATCTGATAATGTGTAAGTCACACATTGGATAGAGACCAAAGTCACCATCTACCTTCCTCTAACCAGATGCCCCATATTATTCATATTATGCATATCATACTTAAATTCACATTCATGTCACTTCACATGTTAAATATAACATATTTCGAATCTAAAGAGAGTAGGGAACGCATCTTCAGTACTTGTACCATAACGTCTGAATAGCCACATTCTTATATTTTCTATTCGATTATATAACAAGTTAAATATACCTTAAATATTAAAGATAATGTAAGGTGCACGATTCCATTGTAAATTCATAAGTTTAGCGATCGATCTACAGCTTAATTCACTTAATCTACATTTAATTAATCAACACACTAATTTAATAAAAGGCGTGACCATAAATCCAAATCCTAGTAGGATTGGTCATTCTTAAACTTACCTTATTCAGATTGGGACACCAACAAATCCCGAAATTGATCATTGTTTTTCTTGGAATGTGGGAATTCTATAACCTTGCGTTAGATTTAATCTAACCATTAAAACATAAAACATGGCCTTTGGTAGAATATACATATGTCTTACCTTAATCTAGAAATCAGGAAACTCGGAATAAGCCCCAGGAACCACGTGGCACATGGTGTACCTTGGAGAAAAGAACTACTCCTTCCTTGTAGTCGACACACTAGTAAATCGAAAGATCTCTTAAGTTTGGCAACAAGATAATAATCAAGTTAGTCTGGTGGAAAATCTTAAAAGAAAAGGATGAAACCCCGAGATGAGATCTTACCACTTACTTGAAGAAATCGGTGCACCTTCAACCTCAACCTTGAGGAGATTCGGCTATGGCTAGATGATGATCTCACAGCTTTCAGGTTTGGAGGGATTAGAAAGAAAGAGAAGGAAGAATAAAGATGGAGGATTCGAACTAGCACCACAAGGTATTTACGACAGCAAAAATAAAAGAAGAGAAAGATTTGGTGAAGAAGATTTCGAGAGGCTTTGAAAGCAGAGAAAATAATGCAGAATGGCCTCTCTTTTCCTTTTATAGTCGAAAGTACTAACTTAGAATCCACTTACTTGGCCATCATCTTCTATTTTAATAGGCTTTATCTCTTTAATTATCACTAAATATCAACATTTATCTCTTCAAAATAATCCAATATAAAATCCTTTATTTATCACTTTACTTAATCGAATATTTATGAAAATAAAACACCTCCTTTCTAGAAGCATGTGCCGTCACCTCGAGTCTTCTGGAAGCAAAAATAAAACCTCTTTTATTTGCTTTAGTGACTCGAACTTAGGCCCATTCCTCTTGCTTATGGCGCCATTTCCATAGGCCACCTAAGTGACATCTTGAGACCACTTTTCCAAGCTGATGTTGTGTGTCCATTCACCAACTTTTTCTTTTAAGGCCATACTTTGAATTTCCTCTTTAAACCTTAAAACTACGTCGTTTTCTAGGTCATTTCTAAGTTTCCAAAAATTTTAGTTCGGCTCTTTAAACTTGACATTTCCTTACATTTCAAGTTTCAGGAAATATTCACTTTCCTTTTTTGAATCATTTCTAAATCATTTTCCTAGTTTCCATAAATGTTCACTTTCCTCTTTATTCCTTTACATTTAGGACATTTCCCTACATTTCCAAGACAAGACATTTCCTTACATTTCCTTGCATTTCCCTTACATTCCATACATTTCCTCGCATTTCCTTACATTTCCTTACATTTCCATACATTTCCATACATTTCCATACATTTCATACATTTCTTACATTTCCATACATTTCATTACATTTCCTTACATTTTCTTACACATTTCCTTATTTCTAAATTCACATAACACATTCATAATTCATAAAACATGCCATTTTTGAGACATGGGCTTTTAAGAAAATTTCGGAGTTATCTTGGCATGGCAACTATACTTCGACCAGAAGAAGTCACAGTAAGCACGCTTCTAACTCTTGAAGTGATTTGTTTGTATGATTTATTATGGGCTTAGTTTGGGCTCGTAGATTAGGATAGTAGGACTATTGGACCCTAGGATTAGTTTACTCAAACATGTGCATAAGGCTTTAATTGATTATTAAACAAACTTTGTGAAGTAAAGTCGCCAGAGGTTAAGGTGTGGCAACCATGCATGCGCATGTGCAGGAGTGGCATTCGGTAAGAGCTTGGTATTTAAGCGGGTCCTAGCGACTCACCTCCTCTTTACTCGAATCCTGCAGTGCGTAGCTACGGTTCCACCTTAACCAAGAGGACTTGTTCATAGGCTAAGCATGATTATTAAAACCAGAAAGGAATTAGCCTTCTTTGGTTTAAAATTCTGTTTTAAAATTTCAAATTTACCCCTTTGGTTTGTGAAACCTTAAATCCAGATTTTGAAGGGCGTCTTTCTTTCGATTTACAAAATTACCAAAATACTTAGTGGCAAAATTACCAAAAGCAGCCCTGTATTGCAAAATTATCGTACTACCCTCAACTTGTGATAAAATGATTTTTACTTTACAAAATACACGAACCTCGGAATTTCAAATATTAAGATACCTGGTTTGTGGAAATTTACGAAAATACCCCTAGTTGATAAAATTACCAAAATACCCCTCGATTTCTAAATCTCAGTTTCTCTTGATCTTTTCTTGAAATATCTCCATCTTAGCTTTGTGAAATCTTGTGATTTGGAGAATTTGAAAATGCCCATGATTTACAAAATTACAAAAATAACCACCTTTACAGAAATTTTTGCAGCACATTTTGGTTGGAAAACAAAATTGGTTCAAGATACCTGAGATTTTGTAAATTTTGAAATATCTTTAAGTTGGAATTTTATTTTCAAAGTTTACCACTGAGTTATTCAGATATACCGCTTTAGGAAAAATGGCGGAATTACCCTTGGGTAGGAATGGAACTTGATTGCTCGAGAAGAATTACTCTCGAAAACTTCTTTTCATAAAATTTGCAGTGGATAAGTGATGAAACAAAAATTTCTAATGCATAAAACTCTCTAAGCAGACTAAATCGTAGCTAGATATGAGTTCTAGGGGTGGTCGCAATACTCGTGGGCGTGGTAGAGCGGGGATGTCGATGCTCGGGCAGGTTGGAGTCCGCGTCATGGGTGAGAGAAGCGATGCCTTGCCACCCGGTGTTGAGGTTGAGCAGCGAGGACCCGGTGGAGGAGGCGGCGAGTGTCTGGTTTGTGCTGCGAGTGCTCGAGCAGTGGCGGCGCCGATGTGGGCAATAGGACTCGGAAATCGATGCGAAGGCTTAGGGCGAATGGGCCAGAGGTTCGAGGAGAGTGTGCGGGGTAGCTCAAGCGTGGCGAGTATTGGCTTGAAAGTTGTTGAAAGGATTATGGGCGACTTAGACTTAAGCTGCGAGGAGAAGCTTAAGGGTGTTGTTTCGTTGCTACGGGATGAGGCTTGCAGTGGTGGTGGCTCACTTTACCCTTGGAGGAAGTGGACTACTTTAAGATCAAGTTTGAAGGAAGTATGTCGGAGGCGAGCTATGTGGATCTTTCGAGAGGAAGGCGTTCACTTAACTTGGTGCAAGGAAGCAAGTCGATAGCGGAGTATGAAGGTGAGTTTACGCGTTTGGCCCGGTATCTTTCGGGGCATCGTGCAGCAGTTATGAGAGATGTGTCAAATTTGAAGATGGTGCGGAATGAGTGCCGAGTTTTGATTGCTCGCATCGGGAAAGAGACCGCCCGTTTTAGTGAGAAAGCTCGGATAGGTGAGGAGGTCAAGAAAGGTGAGAGACACAGAGAGAAAAGCCGTGATAAGAGAAGTGTTGGATCGCTAGAAATGGTTGAGAGGGTTGAGAAAAGAGCAGAGGGTTGAGACTCCTCCTCATATTGCTAAGCCGGCCCCGTGGAAATCGGATCGTCAGTGTGCTCAATGTGGAAGGTACCATGTTGGCGAGTCTTTGGAGTCGTGTTCGGGAATGTTTTAGATGTAAGTCTAAGACTCATGCAGTTGGGAGTGTCCCGAGAATCCAAGCGAGGGCTCGATCGGTGGGTCAAGGTTATGTGCAACTTGAGGCGAGGTGGTCGTTGACGGCGAGAGTCGTGGTCAGAACCATGGAGGAATGGTTTTGGTGAGGTCGTGGAAGCGATGAAGCGCATGATAATGGTGCAGCGAGGCAAAACGGCTAGGGCACAGTTTATCACGGTCTGTCGGAGGGAGGATAATGATGTGCGGATGTGCGGTAGGTAAGTTTCTTATGTTGGAATATTCTTTTATGGTCTTGTTAGTTTTGGTATTGTTTGTGTTGTTACTCGTAAAGTATTGCGACTTTGAGTAGGAACTTAGAATCTGTGCCTAGAAGTATGTTAGCTCTTTAAGATCGAGTTGTGTGATAAGCGTAGTGAAAGGAATTGGGTATTAGTCTAGACAAGTAATTTGAGGGCGAAATTATTTTAAGGAGGGTAGAATTGTAACACCACTGGTTTAGGGGCTAGAGCAATTTGGGTAGAATTCATGTGTTGGAAGGTTTTGGGGTGTTTTTGGATGTGTTTTAAAAGTTCAAGAATGCTTGGATGAAAGGAAGGCTTTGGAAAATTTTAGATTTTTTTGTGTAAAGGGAAGCTGGGCGAGAAGGCCTTAAAATAATTTATGGGGTTTGAGACACATGAAAGGCTTTGGCAAGGTGGCTTTATCTTTTGCTAAGGGGTGGAAGTAGGGCCATTGAGGGCTGGAGTTCGAGTTAAGCGACAACAAAAGTGGCGTTTTATTTTTTTGTTTTGGGCGTTGGGCTTAGTAAGGCCTTAAAGATATATGGTGAGAATTCGGACAAGAAAGATGGGCTGGTGGAGTGGCTCTCATGCGCCACTTGAGTCTTTGGAGGAGAGCAAGGAGTGCGAGGTTCGGCGCTGGAGCTGCATGTTAGGCTTTTATTTTTGTATGGTGATGAAATTTGAAGTAGGAAGGGTTAAAAATAAATGTGGGGCTTTATGACATGAAATTCAATGAGGTAAGTGGCACAGGCGTTGGGGGAAAGGTGTGCTGTGGCGAGTTCGAGTTGAACCAAGGAGAGGCATTTGGAGTTTATTTTTATTTTACTCTTATTTAGCCAGTGACTTGGTAAGAAGTTGGGCGGCACATGGAACACTGCAAGTGGGGATAATTATTAAGATTAGTTTTGTTTTAATTAATTTGGAAGGAGTGATAAGGGTGGGTTTGTTTATTTTTGATAATGGTAGGATAATTGTAGAAGTATTTTAATTAGTTTAAAATTAGTAAATAGAGATAATGGTTGCTATTGGAATTCGATCGGAGATAAAATAGGAGGAAAAATAGGCATTTAGGTGTTCTAATTATTTTGAATAATTTTAAATTAGTGGTTGGGAGCTCTTGAAGGTGGCAATCGAGGTGGGAGTCTTCAAGGGAAGCATGTGTATGAGAATTTGCTATTTAATAATGACTTCCTTCTTGAATTTCTTTTGACCCTTTGCTTAGAATGTTTAATCTCTTCTAGGCCTTCATTTTCTTTTTCTTCTCATACTTTATTCTCACCAAAACCATCCCTCCTTCTCACTGTTCATTTGGCGAAACTACTGAGGTCATTTAGCGAATATTCAATTTGTTTCTCTCCACTTCATTCAAGTGAAATCACCCCTAAAAGCTTACCTTGGCAGAACATTCCAACTCCATTTAGGAGTCATTCTTAGAAACATTTAGCCTCTCATTCTCCACTGCTTTGTTTACAAGTCTCGAAGCCAAAACCTATTCCTTGTGGTGTAGATTATTGGTTGGGCAAAGGTTGGAGCGTTGGGTCGTTTCTTTAGTCGTTGAGAAAGGTAAAGATTTATGTTATTAACCTATCTCTTTTAATAGTGGTTAATCAAAGGGTTGGCCTTAGTTTGGTGTGGCGAATGTTCTCGAGGGCCTCAAGTGTTATGTTTCTAAGTTTAGGGCCAAATCTAATATGGTATTATTATGGGTTGTTTAAGGTGGTGTTTGGTGAGAAAGTTAGTCAATGACATTTCGGGATTGGATCGTTTGTGCTATTAAGGTGCGTAATCAGCGCACTATTTCTCTGATTGTTGGTTTTGTTAAATGTGCTTACATATATATGTGATGTGTGGTTCTTTGAATGTGATGGCTTGTGTGGTGAATGGTTATTTTGGGTAGCAGTATGTCGAAGTGAGTAAAGTCTTTTGTATGAAATTATTTATGATAAATACATGATTTGGTATTTAACATGAGATGCCTTCTCTTTTGTTATGATCGACATATTACCTTTTACATACATATACAGGGAGGTGGATTGATTCGGTGGAGGAAGAAGTGTACACATGATGTCGTGGTCTAATGTTGGCTCGAGGCTACATTGGCGCTTGATGATTAGCTTTGTGCTACCTCAAGGGAGATGTTGGCTAGGTGCCCATCTCGGCGGTTGATGGCTATGTGCATCGCCGTAGGCGGATCTTGATATCGGGATCACTTTGATTGATCGGTGGCTCGACCACGGCCTTGGCGATGAGTTTGCCAAGGTAAGGATTTTGGATCACGATGTGATCGGTGGTGGTTTATCCACGGCCTTGGCGAAGTACGCTAAGGTTGGTGTCGCGGTTGGATATTAGGTGGGGTGAAATGAATTCTTGCATGAATCGTTTCGATGGTTGTGTGGGTATGGGCCAAGCCCATCGTGTGAAATCGTGTGTTGGTTATGCCTTTGAGTCGGTGGACTCACTCTATTTTATTAACCATTTCGGGTGATCGTAGGGGTGGACCGGGATCGGAGAGGACACATGGTGGCCCATCATAGAAGGAGAAGTTTTTTTAGTTATATTGAATATTAAGTATTTCATTAAAATAATGGTTGTAATAAAGGCCGTTTTAATTTATTTATTATTTTGGTATTACTTTAACTATGGTTTATTTAATTTAAATTGTTATGAATAAAAGATTTTAATCCTAGCAATCTATTTATGAAGAATATGTTCAATAAAGTTTTCTAATTGACTAATTTATAACTTCAAAGTTTTCATAAGATAATAAATGAACAAGGTTTCCAAAAGTTAATTACTTCCATGTTTTATTCAAGAAAGTGAAAAAGATTTTTCATTTGTATTTCCCTAGTGACATAACAGTTCGGTCGTAGTGAATGGGCGGGTTTAGGGATATTCTGAGGGTATTTTAATAATTTTTTACCACTAGGGCATTTTAAGTGATGCTGCAAATCGAGAAATATTTTGGAAAAAATTTTCACAATAATCTTTACTACAATTAAAAGGGTAATTTAGGGATTTTAAAACTAGGAATTTTATAAAGCTGCATGGCTAGTCACTTTCGGGTTTTAATTATCGGGTTTAGCAGTGAATAAATCCTCTTGGTTAGGGTGAGCAGTTTACTACGCACGGTAGGATTCAAGTAAAGAGGAGGTGAGTCGCTGGGGTGCTTACATACCAAGCTCTTCACTGAATCCACTCCTCATCGCCCAATGGTTGCCACACCTTAACTTTCGCGACTTAGTCACGAGGTTTGTTTGAGTGTCCTTAAGTCTTATGCACTTGTGTTTGAGTGGACTAGTCCTAGGGTTCAATAGCCCTATTCTTCTATCTACGTTCCATAAAAGCCCATACAATTCACATGTTCAAATCACTTGAAGTCGGAAGTACTTACAGTGGACTTGGGTAGGAGATCTGAGTGCCATGCGGAGAATAACTTTGAAATAAAAGTCCATATTTTGAAAAGCCCATCTTTGAAAACATTTTTGGGCCCATAACCCTCAAAGCCGAGTTTTGAACGGGCTACGATACCAAGCGTAACACCCAAACTAGGCCCATTCGTTCGGTGGAATTTGAAATGCCCGCTATGAGAAAAAGCGTTTGAAAATATTCTTTCTTAAGAGTAAAAAGCTGTTAAAAATTTTTGCCTTTGATAAAACATTTTCGTAAGTTAAAACATCTAAGTAAAAATTAAGTTGTTATAAAAATATCCGGATTAAAACTTTATTATACATAAATTTAAGAAAAATATAACCATTTGCAAATCGCATCTCAATTGTCAATCCATAATAAAACATAATAATAAAAATACTTAAATACTTTAAGGGCCTTATTACAATAACCACTTAATTAAAATCTGAAAATATAAGTACTTAATTAATTAAAATATCTTACTGCATGGCCACCTTAGGATCCCCTCGGTCGGTCAGATCACCACGAATCATCTGCGAAGTTTAATAAAAATTGGGTGAGTCATCTGGACTTAGTGTGTAATTAATCCACTGAATTCCACCCACATGTTAACCACATATTAACCCATATAACAGATAACAAATATCAAATTCACATATTATCACATTTTGGGCTTGGCCCATATTCAAATCACTTATCGGTGCAGGGTAATTAACCACATAATTTCCACTTATCGGGCTTAGCCCATTTCCTGCTTGATCCACATTCATATCTTTGGGCTTGGCCCTTTCACATTAATCCACATATCATATTGGGCTTGGCCCATTTCCACAAATGTTCACATACAAAATCATGCAATTATGATGCCCAACCCGACCTAGGGTCCATCCAGCTACACACCCCGTATCGACCTACCACACACACAGGGATTATTAAATCACCCTCTCCTTTTCACTCAAAAAGGCAATCAATGCCATCCACGTGCAATTAAGCACAAAAATCCTATGCGACCTTAGTCGGCGCCAATCCACGATGTAGCGTAGCTAACACCAAAACCACGATGGGACACATAGTCACTCATCAACCACGATATGGCACATAAGCGATATCAACCACGATGAGCACATAGCCACTCATCAAGCCACGCGAACTAAATCGCAATTAATCCACAGCGTGACCTCGATCCAACGTCAATCCACGATGTAGCTCAAGGCTAACATCAAACCACGTACTCGAAGTACACGTACCTTTTTTCATATCATATCCCACCACATGCCACATAAAATAATGATACAATGTAATGATGCATGAGCATGTTCATCAAGCATATTATCACATATTCATATTAATAATCACATATCATCGAGTTTGGTACTTATCGGATTATCGACATACCCCTTGAAAGGTATCCTTATCACAATTCCCCTTTGAACTAGTTAGCACATTCATAACACATGCACATATCACGTACATATCATATACGGAAAGCGGTGGGTTAATCACACACCTTTTAACTTTCGAAGAACTATGCTTTCGATCCCTGATGCTATATTCTAAAAAGCGAAACTCACGACTATTGCCTACTTTCTTGCTCTGAGAAATTTGGTCTACACCCGGTGGCCAATCACAGCTCTGAATTGCTCTCCTTTTGAGCTTGGGGATAGGGACTATCCCTTTACCTTCTCGTTCGGCATCCATGTTCATTAATGATTTCTTAATCGAGAACCAAGCGGTTAAACACTAATACTTTAATCTAAATATTTGAATCGAAACTACACTTACTAAATATCCTTACCACAATGATGCGAATCCGAAACTTGCCCTTATGCTGTCGATTTGCCCTTAACACCAAAGTACTCAATCGGTCAACCCTTAATATCAAAATATGGCTTATAGCAGAATATCACATAACACTTACCTAACTTACGAAAATCCCGAATCACCACTTGCTCCTTGAATAGTTGAAATCCCACTATTACACGTTTGCTTTGAAGAGCCTAAAGTAAGTAGTCGACAGCACCCTCCTTTAAAGATTCGGCTTCTGAGAACAACAATGGTGGTTCGGCACTTTATGATCTCAAGAGAAGAAAGGAGAAGGAGAAAGCTACAAGATTCGGCTAAGGCTTTAAATCACAAGAAATATTCGGCTACAAGGGAATTTGGGTTTGGAAGAAATAAAAAGATGAATAAGGGAAAAGTAGAAGAATTTCGGCAATGGAGATTAAAAGATGAACAAACAATTTCGGCATTTAGAAAATTCAAGAAAGAAAGAAATATAAATGGCTTTTGCACAAGAGGAAAAAGCGGCACAAGTAATGGGAAAAAGAAACTAAATTCGGCACCCCCTCCTTATAAAGCTTCAAAACTGACTAGGCACCCCAAAGAGTCCCTTATTCGGCCACCTTATCAATTCATTATCAAATTCCTCATAAATCTCCTATTATCCCTTCTTTATCACTTTACCAAGTAAAATAAAATAAACCATCACATTATCTCCTCTATTATCTTGTCTAATAAAATAAAATAATCCAACCTTAATCCTTATCTACTCATAAATAAACTAAAGCCACAATTATCTTCTATCTATTTATTTAAACTAAATAAAATAAATTAATAATTATCTTACCTTTTAAAAATAAACAAATCACATAATTATCTCTATATCTACCAACTTAAAATAAATAAAATAAAACTACCTTTATCTATATATCTGGCAGAAATTCAAAATAATATCGACTTAATCCTCACCCAATTAAAGTCAATTGCCGTCCATTACTCCCTTCTCTCTTGGCGCCAAAAAGCATAAAATAAAACACCCATTTACGCCTTTGAGTTCGAACATGAGACTTTGGAGCAAGCTTACAGTGCGCCCAGGCCACTCTGCCACGGCGTCTTTTTGTGACATAAACTCGCCACAATTTCTTTTAAAGCCTCCTTCACCTAGCTCCCTCTAGTCTTGCGCCAAAAGAAAAAATAAACCACTACTTACTTGCTGCGCACGATTCGAACCAAGACTGCGCGGGCGTCACTTCGAGCCCATAAGTGGCGCCTTGCGTACCACTTTACCAAGGCACTGTTTTATGCCAAACACGCCTAAGATTTTTCCTTTAAGGCCTCCTAGCCTTGCTCCCTTCTAACGCCAAAAATAAAACTCCCAAGTCACGATTCTGCCGCTCAGACCCCTTCCCTCTGAAGTCCCCTTGCACCTTGCGCCCCAAGCCACTTTGCCGATTAATTCCTTATGTCTTAAACCCCACATAATTTCTTTTAAGGCCTTTTGCCTAGTTTCCTCTTTTTAACCTAAAATCCAATTATTTCCCAAAGCTTTCACCTTCATTCTAGAGTTCTAAAAACTTTTAAAACATCTCCAAATACCCTTAAAACCCACTAGCACTTGAGTTATGCTCCAAGCGCATAACCCTAATCTAGGATGTTACAAATCCCTAAACTTGCATACAATTACGAGAATTCCACATCTTACAAAATATAATCCCTTGCAGAAATCATGAATCGATGAAATTGCCATTTCAGGACTCAAAGGCACACTTGGTAGGATTTTCATATTGTACCTTACGAAAACTATAAACACCTCTATAGATCATTCACATGTTGTTCCATGGTGGCACTCTTGACCAACATGTCATCCATATACATCTCTGATTTGGTTCTTTGAACAACTTATTCACTAGCAGTTGGCGTGGCCCCAAGATTATTCAAGCCAAACAACATCATCTTATAAAAAAATAGCCCATCTTACGTAATAAGTGAAACACCCCAAACCGGCCCTGAGCTTTGACGGTTGGTATGTTCCTCAAAGTAAACCGGTTTCAAATTCTTTTGTCACTTAGAGAAAAACTTGTGTGATTAAAAAAATATTGTTTGGGTTGAGCTTGTGTTGAAAACAAAGCTGGATTTTATATTAGAAAACCCCTTTTTAATATTAAGTAATAAAACACATAGAGTATATTTTAAAATAAAATACTTAGTCTTTAACTTAATCAAAATTTGTAACACAATAAAACAACAAGTAGAAAAAAAAATCGTTCATCATGGCCTTATGGCCTTATTACATCAAATAGTTTCCAAAATATTTCAAAGTACTAAAACAAATTCAAGAGTCCATAAAAATATAAACTTCATGTTGAGCATGGCCACCACAAATCTTTTAGTCGGTCCATCACTTTGTCAGTCACGAAACATGGTCCCACAGCGGGGTGAGTCAAAGCAGGACTCAATGTGTACCGCGACACTAAATCATAATAGAATCGGGCATACAATAGTTACACATTCAAAACATAAAATACAAGTTATGATGCATTCCCAAACCCAAACCTAATTGTCCATCCGCTACACACCCCGTACACTGCGGTCTGCGTGTAGGACTACTAAGTCAACCCTCCTTCCGCTACACACCATCGAAGGCGATCCGCTGCGATCGGCGTGCTCATCGCCCATATAAATTTGTGGCATAGCCACCGGATAAGTGTGTCATGAGACACCACATTGAATAATGTAGCAGAAGTTACCACATTTAGATAATGTGACCGAAGTCACCACATTCGGATAATGTGACCGAAGTCACCACATTCGGATAGTGAGACCAGAAGTCACCACATTCACTTCCCCTTTCTCATATAACCCGAATGCCCCATATTATTCATATTATGCATATCATACTTAAATTCACATTCATGTCACTTTTCACATGTTAAATATAACATATTTCGTAATCCTAGTAGGAGTAGGAAGCGTGCACTGAGTACTTTGTACCATAACATGGTACATTAGCCACATTCTTATATTTTCATATTAGAACATATAACAAGTTTAAGCCATACATCGTATTAAAAGATAGTGTGGGGTACACACACGATTAAACAGCAAATTCCTTGAGATTTGAAATCTAATCTCTACAGCAATTCCTTAATCCCTATATTTAATTAATCACTTACTAATTTAATAAAAAGCCATTCGACCATAAATCCAAATCCTAGTAGGATTAGTATTCTTAAACTTACCTTGTTCTTGATTGGGACACCAACAAATCCGAAATTGATCCTTGTTTTCCTAGGAATGTGAAATTCCTATAACCTTGCGTTAGATTTAATCTAACCATTAAAACATAAAACATGGCCTTTGGTAGAATATACATATGTCTTACCTTAATCTTAGAAATCCAGAAACTCATAGAATAACTAGGAACACGTGGCCTATGGTGTACCTTCGGGAAAGAACTCTCCTTTCTTGTAGTCGACACTTAGTAAATCTGAAAGATCTCTTCAAAGTTTCGGCAACAAGATATTAATGGGGTTAGTCTAGATTTGAAAAATCTTAAAAGAAAAAGGATGAAAGCCGAATGAGATCTTACCCTTACTTGAAGAAATCGATTGCACCTTCACTTCAACCTTGGAGATTCGGCTATGGCTAGATGATGATCTCACAACTTTTGAGTTTTGGAGGATTAGAAAGAAAGAGAAGGAAGAATAAAGATGGAGGATTAGGCTAGCACACACAAGGTATTTCGGCTTGGCAAAAATAAAAAGAAGAAGAAGATTTGGTGAAGAGAATTCGGTAGAGGCTTTCAAGAGCAGAGAAAATAATGTAGAATGGCCTCTCTTTTCCTTTTATAGCGAAATTTCTAACTTAGAATCCCTTACTTGGCCATCACTCTTCTATTTTAATAGCTTTATCTCTTTAATTATCACTAAATAAAAGAGTTTAATCCAACATTTATCTCTTCAAAATAATCCAATATAAAAATCCTTTATTTATCACCTTTTTAATCGAATATTTATGAAAATAAAACACCTCCTTTCTAGAAGCATGTGCCGTCCACCTCGGTCTTACGGAAGCAAAAATAAAACCTCTTTTATTTGCTTCCCCAGTGACTCGAACTCGAGGCCCATTCCTCTTGCTTATGGCGCCATTTCCATAGGCACTAAGTGACATCTTGAGCCACTTTTCCAAGCTTTGTTTGTGTGTCAAATTTCACAAACTTTTTCTTTTAAGGCACCTTGCCTTAATTTCCTCTTTTAAACCTTAAAACTCGTCATTTCTAGGTCATTTCTAAGTTTCCAAAAATTTTCGTTCGGCTCTTTAAACTTGACATTTCCTTACATTTCCAAGTTTCCAGAAATGTTCACTTTCCTTTTGGAATCATTTCTAAATCATTTTCCTAGTTTCCATAAATGTTCACTTTCCTCTTTATTCCTTTACATTTTAGGACATTTCCTACATTTCCAAGACAAGACATTTCCTTACATTTCCTTGCATTTCCTTACATTTCCATACATTTCTGACATTTCCTTACGTTTCCTTACATTTCCATACATTTCCATACATTTCCATACATTTCCTTACATTTCCTTACATTTCCTTATTTCTAAATTCACATAACACATTCATAATTCATAAAACATGCCATTTACCACATGGTTCCTTGTGTCATGCTTCACACGGAGTTTCTTTTAAAGCCTCATTTACCTAGCTCCCTTTTTACTTAAAACCAATAATTTTCCAAAGCTTTCTTCTTCCATCCTAAATTCTAAAACCCTTAATACACTTCAACACTTTGCCAAAACCTACTAACTCATGAATTAGGCACGAGACAGCATAACCCCTAATCTAGGATGTTACAATAAGCGTCATCTTTTCTTGGTCATCTAGATCCATGAAAATCTTATTGTACCGGAGAAGGCATCCATGAAGCTCATGAAATCATGGCCTACCGAGGCATCAACCAATCGATCAATCGAGGGCAGTGGCTATCTTTCGAGCAAACTTTATTCAAATTTGTGAAATTTACACATCCACAATTTATTTTCAGATTAAGGTACCATTATTATATTCAATACCCATTTAGAGTACATGATTTGTGACGAATCTAGCACTTAACTTCTTTTCACGTATTGCCCTTATTCACGTATTGCTCTGCTCTTTTTTTTGGGAAAAATGCCTCATCTTCAGCTTTACTAGTAAAGTGCATGGATCCACCTCCAAAGAATGTTGAATAATAGAGGGGGTGAATGCTTGGCATGTCAGCAACAAACCAAGAAAAAAATCTTTTCATTCAACCAACAAAAAACTCAACACTTCTTTTTCTATAAGCGAGAGGGTAATGGTTATCTTGGTGACCTTCTCTAGGTTTATTATACACAAGGACAAGGACTTAATGAGTTTGCTGCTTCAACTTTCGAAAGGTTGGCCTTCAATCTTGCTTCCAAACTTTCCATGTCCAAAGTTGTTCTGCCAATGAAATTCACCCCGACTGGTGAACTCTGCTACATGTGTTTACAACTAGAGGGAGGAGAAGGAGGGAGAACCACCTGTTCTTCCATAAGCTTCAAGGAAATAATATGACACTCATGAAAATGATACATCAACCAAATTATATAAATTACAAATAGGTGAATTACATACAATATTCGAATCCTCTGATGAAAATGAACCTTTAATAAATATGTTAACCAAAGAACAATAATTCATTATTGAAGTTATTGATAAAATCTAAGACCTAGAACATAAAAAAGAATATCTTTTAAAATTAAAATCCTTATCAAAAGACAAACCAAAAAGAAAAAAAGAAAAGAAAAAGAAATTATTCATAGCCAATAACAAATGTAAAATATACAAGATAAAATATTCAATAAATATGAGAAAAACAAAACCTAGACAAATCACAAATTCTAAATTACAATTGAAAATAAAGAAAATTAAGTTAGAGCTTTCCCAACTTAAAACTAAACAGCAAGAGATGAAGAAACAAATGTAAACTATAAAAATGAAATCCCAGAAATAGTTCTTTAGAAACTGAACCTGAGCCAGAATATAACACACAAGAATACATGGTGATTCTTACTAAAATGTCCATCCAAAGATATTTGAAAAAAATAAATCTTATTATAAAAAATGAATTTCAATAAGAAACAACAGCCCTTTTCGACATAAGAGAAGATCAAAATTGTATTAGGGAAGGGATAATTCCAACAAAATACCATGACAAAACATAAGATTCTCTTAAAGTTGCAAATGGTAAAAAACTCAAAATTACCTACAAAATTCCTAAGATGAAATTTGTAATAAAGGTATCAAATATCAAACATGTTTCTTAATGGTAAAAGATATTACCTAAGATGTCATATTAGGAACTTCATTCTTATCTTTACTCAAACCTTAAAAGGTAACAAATAATGCAATATCCACAAAAGTTTTAAATACTAAGGTAGAATTCCCTTTTGTGGAAAAGCCCAAAATAAGAAATCTCAACCTGTTTAAATCTCTATCCATCCATAATGGGCAAATCAACAAGTTGATTCAACATGTTAAAATCTCTGTCCATCCATAATGGGCAAATGATTTCAATGAAGGCGATTTCAAAAAAGCAAGGCCAATATAGATGAACAAAGAAATGAAAGAATTTTGTAAAAAAATTAATTAGAAAAAGTAGCTATCCTTGGAGTTTTTTCACATTCTATGTGATGAAAAATGAAGAACTCGAAAGAGGAACTCCAAGATTAGTGGTTAATTATAAAATTTTCAATCAGGCTTTAAAAGAGATTATATACCAAATCCCAAATAAAAAAATTATATTGTAAAAACTTTGTAATGCCAAAATTTTCTCAAATTTTGACATGAAATTAAGATTTTGTCAAATCCAAATAAAAGAAGAAGAAAGATACAAAACGACATTTATTGTACCATTTGGCAATGCGAATGGAATGTAACACCTTTTGGATTAAAAAATTGCTCCATTTGAACTTTAAAGAATTATGAATGATATTTTTTTTATCCATATTCCTAATTTACAATAGTATACATTGATGATTTGCTAATGTGTTTTTTTGAAAATCTAGAAAAACACTTAAAGCACTTAACCATTGTGACACCACAAACCTGACTGGAATGGACCGACCCAAATTCGAAGTAATACATTAGTCACTGAAGTGACTCTCTAGCACAAAACTAGCCTAAAACACACCCCAACCTTATAACACTTCAATTCTAACTAATAATTGTCTAATCTTATGGCCGAAGCTATTTGTGAACCAATTGAAAACTATTTTTAAGGATTTAACTATAAGGGTATTTAATCATTTTACCCCCTAAAATTCATTTTAATTAACCATTTCTCCTTAATCCATTTACTAATTAAGGCTATATTAGCTAAGTTTTATCACTTTAATCATATATATACAATTTTAATTAATGTAATTACAACCAATAAACAACATGTATTCAAAATTTAAACATTCAAAATCATGTAACAAAAAATAATTAAACCATACAATGGACTTACCTTAGCCACAAAGTTATCCACTCCTTGACAAGCTACAATTAAAATGTATTAGTGAAAAATTCATGCTTTAATCACCATGATATCACTTAGCAACATACCATAATCCACACAACATTTAACCATAAAATCAATAATTAAAAAACAAGTATAACATGTAACACCCCAAACTGGCCCATGAGCCTTGGTTTGGATCACGGTATCTCACGGAGTAAAAAGCGTTTTGAAAGATTTTGATTAACGGTGGAAATCGAAAAATTATTGAGGTTATAAAAGCGGTGTCTATTAAAAACTTCGGATGGGGTTGATTTTATAAACATGGTTGAGTTGAAACCCTTTTCCTTTGGAAACATTTGATCATTTAAATTTTTAGAAACATCGGAGTTATAGTTAAGCAGTAAATTTTGCTACAGATGGTAACATCTTTGAAAACTCGTAAAAGTACTTATTTTGAAAGCGTCACTTTTAAGCAGATTCATTTAACAATTTATAAAATCATTAGTAATATAGTAGAAGTAAAGTAAAAACAAGCTGCTTGAACATCCAAAATAATAACTAAGCGGCCTTATTACAACCCAAACCCAAAATTAAGTAAATAATAAACTTTAACTTAGTGCTAAAAAAATTTCAAATCAAGGAACAAGCATGGGCGCCTCGAGTCCTCTTGGCTCCATCTCGCGATCTACTCATCTGCAAAATGATATGGGAAGGGTGAGTCACCAAGACTCGGTGTATAAATCCCAACAGAAAGTGCAAACTCATACACAAGATATTAATATGGCATGCAAAACATGCAACCCAAAACTAAGCCATCCATACTCCTTTAAATATCCGTGTGGTCAAAACCACTTTGGTGGCCAGATCACGAATCAAGTGATGGGGCCAACCCATTGTGTGGTCAAAACCGCGATGACCATAGGTCACAATTATCATACATGGCCATCGTGCGGTTACCATTTAAATACCATACATGGCCCATGGCGAATATAAACAACCGCTTACCTTGCCTATCAAAATCCGAAAGACTCCTTCCACGGCACCTTAGCGTCGTTTGCACACAAAGGTACAATATTAAGAACCTATACATATTCGCCAACCTTGCAAGGGCTATCTCAAGCTTTCGGCATACCAATTGAAAAGTGAGGCCAGAATACCAAGAGGAGCACTTACCACCCTTTGCTTACCACAAGCGATTACTTCCCAAAATCAACCTCGGCGGAGAATCGGTTGGAGCAACTTGTGACCAGAGGGCACTCTAATGGTGATGAGAAGAGAGTAGAGAATGGGCTATAAGGTTCTGGCTACCACCTTATTTGGAAGAGATATAAAATCAAGGTTTCAAAGAAGGATGAGAAGAATTTCGGCAAGGCACCAAATAGTTTGGAAAAAAAAAAAGAAATTCTCTTTACTAAAAAGATGAATTCTCTTTACTAAAAATCGGCATACACTCCTTAATCACCTTTCAAAAGCAGAAAATACTACTCCAAAAGAGTCCTATAATCGGCCATTGCTTCCTAATGTGATAACTTTTATCTTTTAATTATCACCCATTTAAACTAAATAAAAAAACAATATTTATCTTCTATCCCATCTCTTAATCACCTCTTCAAATAAATAAAAAAATTAAATAATAATCATTCAACTCTTTAATTTGAATTTAAAAGCAAACACCAAGCTTATCCTCATCCATTTGTGAGTCCATGTGCAGACCACTAGCTCTCTCCCTTCACGCTTGACATGCAAAAATAAAACACCCATCTCTTTGCCACGCTACTCGAACATGAGACTTGGAAACACCACACTACTGACCAGTTTTTGCTGCTAGCTCCTTAGTGATATCAACTCCTACAATTCCTTTTAAGAGCTCCTTCCTTAGCTCCCCCTTATCTTAACGCCAAAGCAAAAATAACAACATACTTTGTGCTTCTAACGTGACTCGAACTTGAGTCCCCCCTCCTGCTTGGGGCGGCATTCACTAAGGCCCTAAGTGGCGGCCCCAAGCCACTTTACCACTTCGCTTTTCATGTCCGTAATCCTTGCCATTTATTTTTAAGGCCTTCCTAGAGCAACTCCCCTACATAGCATAAAAATAAAACTCCCGCGTGCAAATTCGGCAGCTCGAACCCTCCTTTACCGCACCCTTCCTAGCTCCTTAGGTAGTGTCCCAAGCCACCCTATCACCTGTTTCCTTGTGTCATGCTTCGGACCAAATAATTTTTAAAGCCTCATCACTTAGCTTTTTCTTCTCAAGTGCTAAAAAAACTTTTAGCCTAAGTAGAGAACTAGCAGGGGTTATGACTAGACCACTAGAATATGTCAAGCAATCATAGCATACATATTTCTTCAAGCACGCGCATGGGAAAAAATAATTAAATTGCAAACAACCCTAATTCGAGGATGTTACGGTTCTACCCCTCTTAAAAATAATTTCGGCCTCGAAATTACAGATCGAAAGAGTTGGGGGTATTTTTTGCGCATCACATCCTCGGGTTCCCGCGTGGCCTCTTACGTACCATGATTTCACCATAGCACTTTTACCAAAAGTCTGCGACTTCTTACGCGAGAACCTTGGCGTCTCGATCCACAATCATGCGGCTCCTCCTCGAAAGACAAGTCGAGTTCACTTCAATTTTCCTGGTAAGCGCGGCGTGTGATAGATCGATCGATGCGCCTAAGCATCGAAACATGGAAGGCGTCATGAATCGACTTAGTGCTGCGGCAATTCGGTGATAAGCTCACGGTCCCTGCGTTTCAACAACGTATGCGGCCCGATGAACCTAGGGCTTAACGCCGCCAGGCCAAACCTCGGCACCTTCTTCCCGGTGATACCTTCAAGAAGACCTTATCACTTGCTGCATACTCCACATCCTGCGCTTAATATCGGCGTAGGATTTACGCTTTGTCCGATGCCCTGCTGAGGCGAGCGAATTACCTTAACCTTATCTTACATTTACGCCACTAACTCGGCTAACATCGCGTTCACCGATTCTGTCCAACATGTAGAGTCACGGCATTTTCGACCATCTGATTGCCTCATACGGTGCCATCGAATACTTGCTTAATAAGCTGTTGTTATAAGCGAAGTCTGCAAAGGTAGGTACTCCTCCCAACTACCACGAAAATCCAAAACCACTGACCCCTCAACATATCCTCCAACACTTGGATTACCCTCTCAGTTGTCCATGATTTGCGGATGGCCGTCTTTGAAATTCAACCGTACCCAATGCGATGTAAGCCCTCCGAGAATCTCGGCGTGAGCGGGGATCTCTATACGAGATAATGGGACACGGTACTCCATGCAACCGCACGTACTATCTACTGCTATATATAAGCTTGGCTAACCTTTGAAGTGAGTAGTCAACTCTTGCGGTATGAAATGAGCCGACTTAGTTATCAGATCTACTATCACCCATATCGAGTCTTTCTTCTTTGGGCGTAAGGGAAGCCCGCTTACGAAATCCATCGTAATCCTCCCACTTCCTCTGTGGGATCTTTCTACATTTGTATGCGTACGATGGCAATTGATGCTCGGCCTTAACTAACTTTGGCATGTCGGACACTTGCCCACTAACTCGGTTACTTCCGCTTAAGACCGGCCACCAAAAGCTGCTCCGCCAAATCCGATACATCTTCTTTGCCTCCGGGATGCATAGCGTCACGGGCTGCTATGAGCTTCTTGAAGGAGCCGCGCCTCAAAACATCATCCTTAGGCATGCATACTCTCCTGAAAATACAACACTCCATCGCTACCCACATTTGAACCCCCGGCCTCACCATTTTGTACTTGCAACCTCAAAGTACTCAAAACCGTCGGTCATTTGCCTCTCTTTAACCTCATTGATCCAAGACGATTTTACCTACAATTACGCGGAAGACTCCCATCCTCATAGAGACTTAGGTGAGCAAACATTGCTCGCCAAATCTGCTACCACCTTACGGCTCAATGCATCATTTACTACGTTAGCCTTACCGGATGGTATTCGATTGAAGCGATCGTAGTCCTCGACAACTCAATCCACCCCGCTGCCTCAGTTTAAATCTTTTTGATTCAAGAGGTACTTGAGGCTCTTGTGATCTGTGTACACCACAGAGACTTCTCCCGTATAGATAGTGCCTCCAAATCTTCAAGGCAAAAACCACGGTGACCAATTCTAAATCATGTGTCGGATAGTTACCGCCGTGAGGCCTCAAGCTGCGTAGCGCATTAGCGACCACCTTCCCTTCTTGCATCAACACACACCTAAACGTTATGTGATGCATCACAATATCTGATGAATTCCTTTCTGCCTCGGGTTGAATCAAGTGGTGCTTACGTCAAAATCTTCTTGACAGCCGAAACTCTCTTGCTTTGCTTACCGGACCATACAAGCGGAACTCCTTTTCTCGGCAACTTAGTCAATGGGGGTGTGATTAAGGAGAAATTTTCCACAAATCTCTGTAATATCACTGCCAACCCCAAAAAACTACGAATTTTTACGTGCAGACTTTGGTGGTTTCCACTCCAATCTTGCCTTAATCTTCTTTGGGATCCACCTAATTCCTCAATTTGAAACAACATGCCCTAGGAAAGTTACCTCCTTAAGCGAGAACTCACACTTGCTAAATTTGGCATACAAGCTTTGCTTTTCCCTTAGAACTTGCGAGAACCACATGAAGATGTGCGTCATGCTCCTCTTACGACTTTGAGTACACCAAAATGTCGTCTATAAACACTATGATGAACCGATCCGGTAGGGTTGGAAAACCGGTTCATCATGTCCATAAGCGCGGTGGTGCATTCATCAAACCAAAGGCATTACGAAGCTTCGTAGTGCCCATACAGGAGTATGGAATGCCGTCTTATGGATATCGACCTCCTTCACCTTAGGTGATGATACCACGACCTAAGGTCGATCTTAGAAAGCCGATGCACCCTTAAGTTGATCGAACAAGTCATCAATCACGGGCAAAGGATACATTCTTTATTATCGACTTGTTCGGTGTCGATAGTTTATGCACATCCTCATTGTTCCATCCTTCTTCTTGACAAAAAGCCTTTGGAGCTCCCCAGGCGATATACTCGGTCGGATGAACCCTCATCCAACAACTCACGGATCGGGCCTTCAACTCCACTAATTCTTTTGGCGCCATCGAGTGCGGAGCTATAGATCTTTGGGCGGTTCGGGTAGCAAATTTATACCAAACTCAACCTCACGATCGGGAGAGTGGGCAGAGAGTTCCTCTGGAAACACATCAACATATTCCCTTACAGTCAGGACATCCCTAACAATTTGCATCCTTAAGCCTACTGACATAAAGATGCATTACATATGCTTCACAACCTTTCCTAACCATCTTTTTGCCTTCAGCGTAGAAATCAGTTAGATAGGTAATCTCTCCTTTTACCTATCATCACCACCTCTTCTCCTTCCATGGTCTTTAACACATATGCGCATTTGTGCAATCAGGCTAGCTTTGATACTTTACTAGCCAATCCATCGAGGATCGGATCGAACTACCTAAAAGGTAGTTCCATCAAATCGACCAAGAACACGACCCCTTGGAGTTCTAGGGGTACATTTCTATAGAGTTTATTTACTTTTCAGAGTGACCTAGAGGGCTTAATACAATCATCTTCCTAGAAGTAAGCTCAAAATCTAAGTTCGGAGTTTTCACTATCGCTACTAGCAACATATGAGTGAGTTGAGCCAATATCAATTAAGGTGCTATAGGGTACTCCAAAGATAAAAAACATACCGGTTATGACATCCGGTGCGTCGCCCTCCTCTTGACGCCTTACGGCATAGACCAAACCAAGTTGCCCAGCCTCAGTACCACCGATACCTCCACTCGGTGCCCCACGACCTCTGCCGGCACCATTACCTCCTCTTTCGCACTGCGACGACCTCGGTGGTGTTGGTTATCCCTCTATTCGGTGGGCGTTCTTGACCCTCGGGCCGTAGCCTAGCTACTTTTTTGGACGATCCCCTAACTTTCGATGTTCCATGGATCCATATTGAAGCATCCGATTACCATTCCAACACTCCCCGTGTGAGACTTCCTTGCGCAGAACTGCACAGTGGCGGCCATTGAGTATTTGCGGCGGCGGTGAGCCTAGCGACTTGATCGACCCATCATATCTTGTCCTCTTACTGCTGATTCCCGAGAAAACCTCGAAGGTCGGAGCTTCTCTATTCCAACTCCTATCACGATTCGCCTAATAGCTTTGTCTTACCCGTCGACAACCTTAGCCTTCTCCACTGGGATGGTGAACTCCGTTCTGTTGTGAAGCTATCATCATCCTCGACTTATCCCTCGGCCCATCCTCGAATCTAACATAGCGTTCATGCTCGGTACCCACAATACCACGAGCATACCTACTTAGGAGGAGAAATTCGGCCTCATACTCATGCCGTCTTATTACACTGAACTAGGTTTAAGAAAGCCTTCATTTGCGCATCCACGTAGCTAAGCTCCTATGTATTTCTTTTGGTTGAAATTTGCCTTAAAGAATTCCCATGTAAGGCCCTCGCCATCGCTCCATCTCTTACGGTGAGCCTCCTTTGATATGACTCATCCGTAGTATAGAGATTATACTCTTGACTTTTCCTAAATTTGAAAAATCCGAGTCATCCATGATCCTCTCGGTTGATTCAACCAATACTCTGCCGTCTTTGGGTGCCACACGGATACACCTGGAACACCTCGGCTCCATTGGCTCGGAGTCGCTCGGTGCCGATCTTGAGCTCCCATACCTCCGCTGCTCCGAGCCACCATCTCGGAACTTCGCGGCCGCGACTGCGTCTTTGCATCACCCCGTCGATCCTGTTTGCTCAACACCAAAAGTTGGGGTGATGGTGGCGATGGTATCTCGATTATCGGACCCTTGACACGACCTAGCGGGTTTGACCACGGTCATTCTTCTTCTACGCGTCCACGATGACCACGTCTTCTAGAACTCATTTCTAACGATTGCGCTGTCGATTAAGAAATTTTATGGATTAGTACTTGTTTCACTTTGGTTATCCAGAAGAAATTTTATGAAGAGAGCTTAATAGGGATTCTTTCGATCATTGAGTTTCAAGTTTTCTATCTAATTCACGAGAAAAGCACATCCATTCCATAGTATCTCCCATACACATTCATTTCTTGGACATTTACGTCAGTTTCTTATCAGGTATTTTTAGTCATTTGTCCTCTGGTATTTTCATAATTTGTCAAAATAAGGTTCCTCGATGATTTTATCAATAAGGGTTTTTTGAAATTTTTGAAATTTCGGGGGTATTTTGGAAATTTTGAAATTTCAGGGGCATTTCGGTAATTTTACCAGGGTAAATTTATAAATCTTAATAAATCCAGGTATTTCAAAATTTGTAAAACTTGGGGGTTCTTTTTGAGAAATTATTTTCCAAATTGGTAGTGTTGCAAAAATTTTGAACATCAGGGTCATTTAGGTAATTTTGTAAGTTAGGGGCAATTTCGTAATTTTCCAAAATCATGGCATTTTTGATATTTGTAAATTAGGGTTTTTGGACATTTATAAAGTAATGAAAATTTTGATTAAATTGTGGGTATTTTGAGAATTTTATGAACCAAGGGCATTTTTGTAATTTTTACCACTAGGGTTTTTTTTTTTTTTGAAATTTTCATAAGTCAAAAATTTTTGGAAAATTTTGTAAAATAGTTCTCACAAGTTAAAGGGTAATTTTAAGAGTTTTAAACTAGGGTTTTTATAAAAATATGGCTAGTTCCCTTTCGGGTTTTAGTTATTGGGTTTAGCTTTATGAATAAGTCATCATGGTTAGGGTGAATCAGAAGCTACGCACGAGGTAGGATTCTGCGAAGAAGAGGTGAGTCACTAGAATTTGCTTAAGTACCGAGGCTCTTAGGATCAATCCTGAACATGCGTACAAGGGTTACCACACACCTAACTCGCGACTTAGTCATAGGTTTGTTTAATTAGGCATTTAAAGTCTTATGTGATTGTTGGGGTAAGTTAGCCACAAGGTTCAAATACTTATCATACTATCTACGTTCCATTTCTACCCTTCTCTGAGAGAATAATTCACCTGAGTAGTTAGAAGTACTTACAGGCGGATTAGTGCAGGAGACTTCGATGCCATCTTTGTTCAAAACAAAACCATTTTCATAATATTTCACTGAGGCCTACCAAAAACATTTTGGGCCACAGGCCCCACATGTAGAGTTTTGAGCTGGGCTCACGATACCAAAGATGTAACACCTCAAACTCGGCCCATGAGCCTTGGTAGGATCGGTATGTCATGGAGTAAAAGCGTTTTGAAAGATTTTGATTAACGGTGGAAATCGAAAAATTATTGAGCGTTATAAAAGCGGTGTCTATTAAAAACTTCGGATGGGGTTGATTTTATAAACATGGTTGATTGAAACCCTTTTTCCTTTGGAAACATTTGATCATTTAAATTTTTAGAAACATCGGAGTTATAGTTAACTTGGTAAATTTTGCTGCCGATGGTAACATCTTTGAAAACTCAGTAAAAGTACTTATTTTGAAGCCGTCACTTTTAGCAGATTCATTTAACAATTTATAAAATCATTAGTAATATAGTAGAAGTAAAGTAAAAACAATTGCTTGAACATCCAAAATAATAACTAAGCGACCTTATTACAACCCAAACCCAAAATTAAGTAAATAATAAACTTTAAGCGTGCTAAATAAAATTTCAAATCAAGGAACAAGCATGGCGCCTCGAGTCCTTTCAGGCTCCATCTCGCGATCTACTCATCTGCAAAATGATATGGGAAGGGTGAGTCACCAAGACTCGGTGTATAAATCCCCAACCAGAAAGTGCAAACTCATACACAAGATATTAATATGGCATGCAAAACATGCAACCCAAAACTAGCCATCCATACTCCTTTAACTACCCGGTGTGGTCAAAACCCCGCGTGGTCAAAACCAGCTTGGTGGCCAGGAGTCACGAATCAAGTGATGGGGCCAACCCGTCGTGTGGTCAAAACCGGTGATGACCATAGGTCACAATTATCAACATGTGGTCAAAACCCTTTGGTGGTACCAAACCAGCTGGGACTTAGTCACAATTTATATCAGCGGGGTGGTCAAAACCCTTTGTGGCCAGAGGTCACAATTAAGTGATGGGCCCAACCCATCTTGTGGTCAAAACCACTTTGGTGATAGTCCATAGAGAATATTTCCCCTCCTCTCTTCAATCCATTACCAACATGCTCATAACATGCTTAACCTATTATCATAAGTCGTGCATATAATTCATGGCATAGCATCTTACCCATCATGTCATTCATATAACATATTTAAAGTCACAAACAACTTACCCGGAATCCATGCTCATGCCCACAAGACAAATCACTATCACAATAGTTAACGAGTAGCGTAATAAGCAATGCCAACTAATAAGGTGTGTAAGAGCTTTACACACACTGTTTATTCAGCGATACTAGCAAATCCCGAACTACACTAGCGAAATCCAGTGAAGTTGTTTCCTCCTACAATCGGCCAACATCCATACTTTTAGATCTAATAGCCATTCGGTTTATACTAATAATCGAAGGATTAATCGCTTTGAAATATGGCCTTGGGCGAAACTTACTATCACTTACTAAAGCGGGTTTAAATCCGAAAGCCACTTGTCGATTAGCCCCTAAAACCATAACACATATCACGGTTACCACTTAAATACCATACATGGCCCATAGCGAATATAAACAATCGCTTACCTTGTCTATCAAAATCGAAAGACTCCTTCCACGGCACCTTAGCGTCATTTTTGCACACAAAAGGTACAATATTAAGACCCTATACATATTGGCCAACCTTACCAAGGGCTATCTCAAGCTTTCGGCATACCAATTGAAAAGTAAGGAACCGAATACCAAGAGGAGCACTTACCACCCTTTTCTTACCACAAACGATTACTTCCCGAAATCACCCTCGATAGAGAATCGGTTGGAGCAACTTGTGGTGAGGGCACTCTAATGGTGATGAGAAAGAGAGTAGAGAATGGGTTATAAGGTTGGCTACCACCTTATTTGGAAGAGATATAAAATCAAGGTTTCAAAGAAGGATGAGAAGAATTTGGCAAGGCACCAAATAGTTTGGAAAAACAAGATGAATTCTCTTTACTAAAAATCGCATACACTCTTAATCACCTTTCAAAACCGAAAATACTACTCCAAAGAGTCCTATAATCGACCATTGCTCCCTAATGTGATAACTTTTATCTTTTAATTATCACCCATTTAAACTAAATAAAAAAAAACAATATTTATCTTCTATCCCATCTCTTAATCACCTCTTCAAATAAATAAAAAAATAAAATAATAATCATTCAACTCTTCCAGCCGAATTTAAAAGCAAACACCAAGCTTATCCTCATCCATTTGAGAGTCCATGTGCGGACCACTAGCTCTCTCTCTTTCACCATGACATGCAAAAATAAAACACCCATCTGCTGCCCACGTTACTCGAACATAAGACCTGCTGGAAACACCCCACACTACCAGCCACTTTGCTGCTAGCTCTTTAGTGATATAAAATCCCTACAATTCTTTTTAAGAGCTCCTTCCTTAGCTCCCCCTTGTCTTAACGCCAAAAGCAAAAATAACAACATACTTTGTGCTTCCAACGTGACTCGAACTTGAGTCCCCCCTCCTGCTTGGGGCGGCATTCACTAAGGCCCTAAGTGGCGACCCCAAGCCACTTTACCACTTCGTCTTTCATGTCCGTAATCCTTGCCATTTAGTTTTAAGGCCTTCCTAGCCCAACTCCCCTACATAGCATAAAAAATAAAACTCCCAGCGCCAAATTCTCTGACTCGAACCCTCCTTTGCCGCACCGCTTCCTAGCTCCTTAGGTAGTGTCCCAAGCCACCCTATCACCTGTTTCCTTGTGTCATGCTTCGCACCAAATAATTTTTAAAGCCTCATCACTTAGCTTTTTCTTCTCAAGTGCTAAAAAAAACTTTTGGCCCTAAGCGGACCTAGCAGAGGTTATGACTAGACCTAGAATATGTCAAGCAATCATAGCATACATATTTAAGTCAAGCACGCAAATGGGAAAAAATAATTAAATTGCAAACAACCCCTAATTCAGGGTGTTACATAACATCTCAAAATTAAAATCCAAATAAAAGTCCCAAATGTCCATTACATGTATATCAAGTTATCCCAACTGAGTGCCACAATACCCTCTATTGTTTTTAAAGAAAAGTCCTTAGTCTATACTACCAAATAGCCTTAAACTTGGATCAGCCTTGCCCTTGCTCCTCAACTCCCCGAAGCTGGAAAAAAAAAACTCTGCATTAAGTTGTGGTGGTGTGAGCTGAAAAAGCTCAATGAGTGGCTATAAATTCAATAAGTAAATCACACCAAAAAATGTACTTAAACCAAGGCAAATCATGTATCAAATTTTGAGTATATGAATCATAGTTTCAATTATATTTTCATGCTCAATTATAGCATTCAATTGACTAAAATTTCCAGCAACAATGCAACATCATAACATCATAATTTCATATGTTATTCCACGACTAAAAATCACTTTTATTATGACATTTGGAAACACATTTTAATTAACAAACAAACATTTATATTGGCAAATGACATCCATGGCAAGTTATAAACATGTGATCATGCATTGGATAAATGGATCTTCGATCTCCCAAATATCGAATACAATACTCCGGTTGAGTGGGGCGTAGCCACACACTCCCTTACATTGCCTCGAAATCACCAATAACTAAGTGGAGAAAAAAGCTCAACACTCCCTTATCAGCTCCAACAAAATCAATACTCCTAAAGTCATATGCTCACAAATAACACATATAGTGGTAAGTACTCACTAATCATATGGCATGCCTTCTATATCCAACGGATCCACCATGCAATGTTGGCAATATAACCAATCATTCAGGCCATAAAAACTGATATTTAAGCACTTAATTCATGATATAAAAATTCTATTTAAATCTTGTCATTTAGCAATTTTGGTACCAACATAAATAATCACAATAAGTGTCTTCGTCCATGGATCTAAAACCAATCATAAAACTATCATTAAGTGCTCTAATATACAATAATCCATGCTCCAATTATTATTCAATACAATCCAAGTCAATCATACCAAACACACAATTCATAGTTTTCATAAATCATTTACGAATATGCTTATATAAAATTAAAATAAGTTTTAATAATCTAAACCATTTGAGATACAATTGAATCATTAGAAACAAAATTAAAAACCTCAATTTAGAATGTAAATAGGCATGTTGGGACCTCAATTCTGATTAATGGCCTCTCCTCGTTGTGGAGCGTAAACAGAGATAAAATACATGTTGCAAGCTATCATTAAAAATAAGAAAATAAAAAAAAAGTCATGAACTACACGAATCTAATACGCCTCTCCAATCTACCTTATTGAAAACTCATGGTATAGACGAAACACAAATTTCAGCCCCTAAATGACATTCTCTGCACCAAAAATCATTTCTAAACATCATTTCTAATCTATCAACAAAAAACCTAAGCATCAATTTCATCAAAGAAACCATTTCATAATTTTTCGGAAAATCAACTCATTTTCTTAGTTAAAAACGGACTTGTCAAAATTGATAAATCAAACGAGTTTAATATTTTGTTTTCTGATAAAAAAACCTTTTAATAAAAAGAGATAAAATACATGTTGCAAGCTATCATTAAAAATAAGAACATAAAAAAAAAGTCATGAACTACACGAATCTAATACGCCTCTCCAATCTACCTTATTGAAAACTCACGGTATGGCCGAAACACAAATTTCAGCCCCTAAATGACATTCTCTGCACAAAAAATCATTTCTAAACATCATTTCTAATCTATCAACAAAAAACCTAAGCATCAATTTCATCAAAGAAACCATTTCATAATTTTTCGGAAAATCAACTCATTTTCTTAGTTAAAAACGGACTTGTCAAAATTGATAAATCAAATGAGTTTAATATTTTGTTTTCTGATAAAAAAACCTTTTAATAAACAGAGATAAAATACATGTTGCAAGCTATCATTAAAAATAAGAAAATAAAAAAAAAAGTCATGAACTACACAAATCTAATACGCCTCTCCAAACTACTTTACTAAAAACTCACGGTATAGCCGAAACACAAATTTTAGCCCCTAAATGACATTCTCTACACCAAAAATCATTTCTAAACATCATTTCTAATCTATCAACAAAAAACCTAAGCATCAATTTCATCAAAGAAACCATTTCATAATTTTTCAGAAAATCAACTCATTTTCTTAGTTAAAAACGAACTTGTCAAAATTGATAAATCAAATGAGTTTAATATTTTGTTTGATAAAAAAACTTTTAATAAACATAACTTGAACTTAGATATCCATTTAAACTTGGTTTCCAACTCAAAACCATGAATTCACCATTGATGAATTTAATGTTCAAGAGAGAAGAGATCAAGATTTGAAAAACCATTTTAATCGATTTAAATCGAAACTAATGATTAAAAACAACTTTAAAATGAATTTAGAGTTGAGAAATTACCTTCAATCGATCTAAAATCATCAATATTGAAGATTGGATCAAGATCTTTGAAGAACTCGAATGAGTTTTTTCCCAACTTTGAAAATCTTTTCTAGAGAATTTGGAGAAAAAAAAATGAGATCTAATCTTTGATATGTGGGCTTCAAAAATGAAAAAGAAAAACAAGAGAAAACGCTTAGAAATCGGGTGAAAATTGTGTGTGAAGTGAGGGAAATATGGGTAATTTGCCATAAAACCACTAAAACATTTCCCTTATTTTGCAAAATGGTCATATGTAATTAATATTATAAATTCTCTCAATTAAACCCCTATTTTAATTTATTTTTCAATTCTAATTTGACCCAAAAATTATTTAAAACTATAAAATTAAATTTTCTAAAAATATTTTTGTTTTCTGGAATATTATTTCCCAATTGAAATTAATCTAATTAGAGATTTACTAATAAACCCAATTAACTCCTAATTTTCACTCGGAACCTGGTAAACTTACCCAAATCTACTAGTCCTATTTTTAGGGCCTTACAACCATTTTTATCAAAGTTATTAAAATTAATGGTTTAGTTGTATCTAAATCCAAGATTAGTCTATTTCAAACCAGAGTAAGGGTTGTAGGTCAGTATGTTACCCAAGGAGCCATTACTCCAATTGAAAGATCTATAGAATTTACCAACAAATTCCCAAACCAAATCATTGATAAAGTCTAGCTGCAAAGGTTATTAGGTAGCCTAAACTATGTTATAGACTTTCAGTCAATCTTCCTTGTTTACATTTAGTTGATCCATTTGCCCATAAAATAGTTACCCAAATCAAAATACAAATCACCAAACTTCTTTATTTATATTTAGCTTGTAACACCCCAAAGCCGGATCTATGCGTTAAGGCGAGATTTGGTTTGTCACCAATCGAACATCTATTTAATTCTCTAATAATTTAAGTAAAACAGTAATACAAAACCTTTTGAAAATAAAGATTAATAAAAATTTAAGAACAATGATTTAAAATTGGAGAATTAAGAAAATACTTGTTTGAAATCTTATCCTAATTGTCAAAAACTTTAAGTAGTTTTAAAAGAATTTGAAAGAGATTGAAAAGTAATAGAGGTGTCCAAATTGTAATAAAACCCAAAATTTTAAGAAAACCTTATAGATTTATCATAAGCCCACATTAAGAGTCTTAAAACAAAATTAAATCCATCCACACATAAAAATCCATAAAACATAAATAGAGGCCTTATTACATCATACCCAAAATAGTAATTAAAATAAGTAACTTAAATAAAGTTCATAGTTTATAAAACCCATGCTCGTAGTATGGCCTCCACCAAGTCATCCCCGGCCCAAGTCCACATCAATTGCCATCACCTAAGATGGATAATAAAACGGGGTGAGTTACTAAGAACTCAGTGTGTAACTCTCTTACCACCATTATTGGGCCAGATTATCAAGACATTAAGTTGGGCTTGAGCCCAATTACAGATTTAACAATATAGAATAAAATAGAATAAATAAAATGCATGTAAGATGAATTTCCCAACCAATCCTAATTTCCATCCAGCTACACACCCCGTACTAACCAACACACTGTGGGGATCAAGTCAACCCGTCTTAAAAACACACCAATCGTAGGCATTAAGCCTTTTAAATAATATTGTAGTGCACTACAGAACTAGATTGTGACATAGTCACCGAACTAGAGCATTAAGCCATAAAAATTTGTGGCGAGCCTTTGAACTAGATTCGTGGCCACAGGCCTTTCTTCTCTTCATCATATATCCGTCCCACGCAATTATGTATGCATAACAAACTTTAATCATATAATAATTTATCAAGTAACCCATATTACAAATGAGTCTATAATTAAACTTTTCATTTGGGCCTATTTAACAAAATAGTATTTAGCCCATATAGCGATCTAGCGAACCTTGGCCCATATGTCGAACTAGAAGATTTTTGGCCCATTTAGCGATCTAGCAGTTTTAGAGCCTAATTTGTCGATCTAGCAGTTTTACGGCACAATTTATCGATCTAGCAATATTTCGGCTTAATTTATCGATCTAGCAATATTTCGGCTCAATTTATCGATCTAGCAATATTTCGGCTCAATTTATCGATCTAGCAAGTTTTCGTAATTTTCCCGACTTTAGCCATTTTCATGCATTTACACAAAAGTGTCCATTACTACGTGTTTTCCGATTTTGCCATTTTTACGATTTTATCACAAGACTTACGGTTTGATATCTAACCCAAGAGATAAGTGTGAAGTTACACACCTGGTTATAGTGAGAACTAAACTTTCCCACTCGTCGATACCTATACGCATCACGATAAATTAAAACGCTATAATTTATTAACGAAACCAATCTTAAAAAATAACGATCTAAACTTTTACCCTCGGATTTTGAACTACTTCTACTTGCGGTTTCTCCCGATTAATGGTTCGTTAGCCGATGCAAATCCACGAACAAATAATGGTTGAGAGTGCGAACTACTTCAAACAATTGATTCTCCTCGGATAAGCGTCCATGGCCGGTGGAAAATCTCGGATTTCGAAATAGCCCTTTGCTTATACTTAGGGGATTAGCGGAACCACCCCTTCTTAGAACACTAAACACGCCCTTTTCTTCCCTATCTTGATTGTCTTCAATGACAATAGATCATTAGTCAATCTAAAATAATATCGAAAACAATATGACCAAAGGGTTTTAGGGTGAGATTTCTTTACCACAATATCCTTGTTCCATAAAAAAGAAGTCGACCAAAGCGTTCCATTAACACCTTAAATCGATTCCAACGTTCTATTATACTCACGAACACTTGAGTTCCGATCTTCCACTATCACACTAAAGTACAACAAATAAAAACGTTAATAGAATGAACGTTTATTTCAATCTAAGAAAGCCTTCATACCACCATCAAGATTCGGCCATGACAACTATTAACTAACATGAACTAAAAAGAATTCTTACCTATTGTCCACGGTTGAAAAGAGAAGATTGAGAATGATGTTTATGAATGATGGAGGATTCGTTTTTGTATAACCAAAGAAAAGAAAATGGTTCGGTTATGGGCACACTAACATTCGGCCATGAAAGAAAATAATGGAAAAAAATATGGTTGAAAAGAATTAAAAGATGAGAGAAAGAGATGGTATTGATTTGGTTTTCAAAGAGAAGAAAAGAGAAAGAAAAGAGATGTGATAAGAAGCAAGGTACATTCGACTATGGGGAAAGAAAAGAAAAAGAATGGCTTTTTGGTATAGGTGATTTCGGCACTAGGGGTAGGTCACTAGAATGATGAGCAAAGAAATGACCAAATGGTCAAAAGATAACCGAAAATGATAAAGCAAAATGTTGTATTCTCTTCTACCAATACATTCGGCCAAAGGGAGAAAAATGAGTGGAGGAAATGTCAAAAAAATGACCAAAAAGATTTTCACAAGCTATCATCCTACCCAAACTAAACACCAAAATTCGGCTCCCCCCCTAGTCCATAATGCCGTCCAAATTCATGGTCAAAAGGCCATGAATTTGTTTCCAAAACATTTTCCTTGATACTTGCCCTATGTCCCCATATCTTTCCAAATGTTCTTGATTCCATACCATAAGTTAACACTTACCTTATTCCTTAATCTACCAACCAAAAATAACAAGGCCAACACTTACCATAATTAAGCTTGGCCGACACTTACCATACTAGAGCAAAAATAAAAGTTGTCAAAATGCCATCCAAGGGATTCGAACCACTGCCCTCATGCTATAACCCATGCGCCAACACCACCTTGCCATTACTCATCTTATGCTACACTTTGACACTTTAATTAACTTAAGTGTCAATGCTACTTGCTCCACTTCAATAAATTCTCAAACTAAAAATTATTCCATGCAGAATAATTCTATACTCTTCTTGAGGACTATAATAGGCACGAAAAGTAATAAGAAAATTTTTCCTTAATAAACTAATCACCAAAACATGCAATATAACAATACCGGATTTTTAGGGTGTTACAACTCTACCCTCCTTAAAGAAAATTTCGTCCTCAAAATTTACGGTTGAAAGAGATGAAGGTATTGTTGCGAGGTGTATCCTCAAACTCCCACGTAGCTTCCTCCGCTCAGTGATTCGCCATAAAACTTTGACCAGCGGCACTTATTTTCTTTCTTAGCACCTTAACATCTCGGTCTAAGATTTCCCTTTGGTTCCTCCTCAAAAGACAAGTCTAAATTCAACTCCACTTATCTTTTTTACAGGTGCTATATGCGAAGGATCGATCTATAAGCGCCTCGGCATGAAAACATGAAAAACATTATGAATCGACTCAACTCTCGGAGGTAATTCGATCGATAGGCCCTTTGGACCAACACGCTTCACCAAGCGATATGGTCCAATGTATCTAGGACTCAAGTTGCCCTTCTTTCCAAACCTGAAAATATTCTTCCAAGGCGAGACCTTCAAGAAAACTTGATCCCCCACATTGTATACTCGATATCCTTACGCTTCGGATCTACATACGACTTTTGTCTATCTGAAGCTTCCTTTAACCGTGCTCGAATAGCTTTTACTCTTTCTTAGTTTTAGAGATCATTTCGGGACCTAACATCATCGTAAGCCCAATTTAGTCCAACAACTAGGAGAGCGACACCTCGACTCATATAATGCCTTGTAGGGTGCCATCTTAATGCTAGGCGATAGCTATTGTTATAAGCAAATTACGCGTGATGAAAATCCTCCCAACTACCTTTGAAGTCGATTACACATCCCTTAACATGCCTTCGAATCTAAATTACTCTTTCAGATTGACCATCATTGAGGATGAAAAGCGTCATCTTGAAGTTTAGCTTTGTTCCCGAGCTTCATGCAAAGCTTTCCAAAACCGTGATGTAAACCTAGGATCCTATCTCGATATAATGAACACGGGTACCCCATGCAACCTCACGATTTCGGATACATACGACTTAGCCAACTTTTGTAACAAGTGTAATCCGTCTGTTGGTAGGAAATGGCGATCTTCGTTAAGCGATCAACAATTACCCAAATAGAATTTTTCTTAGTAGGTGATAAAGGTAACCCACTAACAAAATCCATTGTTATCCGCTCCCATTTCCAAAGAGGAATCTTTCTGGGTTGTAATAAACTTTGTGGCAATTGATGCTCTGCCTTCACTTGCGACAAGTTAAACATTTCCCACAAATTTAGAAATCTCACGCTTCAACCTTGGCCTGTCATTTCATGAAGATCCGATACATCTTATTTCCTCGGGATGCATAGCATAAAGGCTACTATGCGCCTCTCGTAAAATCATCATGTCTCGGATCCAGAGTCCTTAGGCATACAAACTCTTCCACAAAAACACAACACACCTTAGTGTTTATTCCAAAATCCTTTATTCCACCATTTTCCACTTGTTGAATTAAAAGTCCCAACTTCTTATCGATATCTGTTTTTCCTTGATTTGTTCTAACCACGGAGGCTTCACGAAGTTTCAAGCTATCGGACTACCATCCTTGTACAAACTCAAATGGGCAAACATTGCTCTCAAATCGAGATACCACCTTACGACTTAACGCGCGTCTGCTACCACATTAGCTTTTCCAGGATGATATTCGATTGAGAAATCATAGTCTTTTAACAACTCCACCCATCTTCGTTGTCTTAAGTTTAATTCCTTACGAGTAAGAAGATACTTAAGACTCTTGTGATCCGTATAGATGATAGACTTTTCACCGTAGAGGTAATGCATCCAAATCTTTAGAGCAAACACTACTGCAGCTAACTCCAAGTCATGAGTAGAGTAGTTTACTTCATGCGGTCTTAGCTGACGAGAAGCATAAGCCACCACTTTCCCACTTTGCATCAATACACATCCTAAGCGTGTGCGTATATCACGATAAACTATAAACTCCTTTCCGCCTCGGGTTGAATCGATCTTGGCGCTTAGTCAAAATCTTCTTCAATTTCTCGGAACTTTCTTGCTGTTTATCTGTCCATGCATACGGTACTCCCTTTCGCAATAGCTTAGTTAGGGGTGCGGCAATCAGCGAAAACCCCTCAACAAAGCGTCTATAGTACTGACCAAACCAAGAAACTCCAAATCTCGACTACGACTTTGGTGGTTTCCAATCCATCTGACCTCAATCTTGAGGATCCACCCTTATTCCTTGGTGATACCACATGACCCAAGAAAGTCACTTCCCTTAACCAAAATTCACATTTCTTGAATTTGGCATAGAGTTAGTTATCTCGAAATAAGCTGCAATACAATTCGTAAATGCGAGTCATGCTCCTCTTCATTCCTTGAATATACCAGAATGTCATCTATGAATACCACTACAAACCGGTCTAAAAATGGTTGAAAGACCCGGTTCATCATATCTATAAATGCAGCTGGTGCATTGGTTAACCCAAACAGCATCACCAAAAACTCATAATGTCCATAACGAGTTCGGAAAGCCGTCTTGAATATCCGCTTCTTTCACCCTAAGCTGGTTATAACCCGATCTCAAATCAATTTTGGAGAAAACGGAAGCTCCTTTCAATTGATCAAACAGGTCATCAATTCTTGGCAAAAGATATCTATTCTTGATCGTCAATTTATTCAATTGCCTGTAATCGATACACATACGCATCGACCCATCCTTCTTTTTAACAAACAAAATTGGTGCTCCCCACGGGGACACACTCGGTCGAATAAAACCCCGATCTAGCAATTCTTGAATTTGAGCTTTAAGCTCCGACAACTCGCCGGTGCCGTGCAGTAAGGAGCAATGGACTTTGGGCCGTTCGGGCAAGAGCTCAATACCAAATTTCACTTTCCGATCTGGAGGTATACTAGGAAGTTCTTCGAGAAATGCATCTGGAAATTCCTTCACTGTTCTCACATCTTCCACTGATAACTCTTTGGCATCTAAAGCACTAATAAATGCTAAAAATGCTCCATACCCTTTTCGCACCAACTTTTTTGCCTTTAATGCAGATACCACATTTGCCAAGTAATTCCTTTGCTCGCCTATCATAACTATCTCCTTATCCTCCATAGTTCTTATTGACATCTGCTTTTCAGCACAATCCAATTGCGCCCGGTGCTTAACCAACCAATCCATGCCCAAAATGATATCGAATTCGCCAAAAGGCAATTCCATCAAATTTTCCAGGAATATTTCTCCTTGAATTTCTAAGGGCACATCTCTAAATAGTTTATTTACCAACACTGACTGTCTTAAAGGACTAATTACCTTCATCTCACTATCAGAAATTTCAGATTCTAAATTTCCAGATATGGTGCTAGCAACATACGAATGGGTAGAACCAATATCTATCAAAGCAATAACAGGTACATCAAAGATGAAGAAAGTTCCAGTTATCACATCAGGTGCATTGCCATCCTCGCGGCGTCTAACTGCATACACCAACCCTGGCTATCTTGCATCCGTGTTACCTCTAGGACCATTGCCTCGATCCATTGCACCTTGACCACGTCGGCCCCATTACCACCATGACTGGTCCACGACCTCTCGGTGGTTCTTTGAGCTCCTCTCTTGCGGTTGTGCATCGGTATTACGAGCTTCTACGAGTTGTATCCATTCGTCGAGGCAATTCCTATATTGATGATCCATTGAACCACATTTATAGCAAGCACGTTTTCTTCGGCACTCTCACGAATGCCGTTTCCCACATTCGGCGCGATCTCGACTACGATTAACGACTACGGTGTTCTACCTTGGTGGCTCATCATTCGAGGCCTCTTGAAACCTTTTGAAGGACCGAATACTTCATATCTCTCTTGCCTCTAATTCGCTCCACGATTCGGCGTTACGAGTTCTTAGCCTCTTGGCTATCTTGGCCTTCTCCACGAGCATGGCAAAAGTTCTAACTTGTTGTGGGGCTATCGAACCCGCAACTCATCGTTCAACCCATCCTCAAAGCGTACACAAGCGCTCATGATCCGTTGCCACTATTGTTTGAGCATAGCGACTCAAACGTAAAACCTCGACCTCATACAGCTTTGCCACCGTCTTATTCCCTTGTACCCGATTCAAGAATTCCTTCCGCCGAGCATCAACATAACTCGTTCCTACATATTTCCCTTGGAAGGAAACTTTAAAGAATTCCCAATTAACTAATGCGACCGGTACCTTCTCGGACAGTAAGCCACCATTGGTATGCTTCGTCCCTTAACAAGGACACCGCTCCCCTTAGTTTTTGTTCCACCGTGCACTCAAGATCGTCCATAATTCGCTCCACTGCCTCAAGCCAATATTCAGCGACATTTGGAGCTACACCTGAGACACCTCTGAAAACCTCAGTACCACTTGATTTCAATCATTCCGATATTGACCCACGAGCTGTTGGCCCAGTTCTAGCTCCAGCGTCCCTTTCAAGGACTCCAACATTGCTCGTGTCACAGCATTATCTTCTTCCATATGATCATGTGATCCCGTCTTACTTTCGAGTGATGCAGGTGCGTCCATTTCCGGCATATGATCCGGCGCTTCAGTTGCGCCCCTAACACCTCGTCCTCTACCACGGCCACGTCTACCGCATCCACGACCACGTCTTCTAGTGCTCATAATGACTAATTCGATTTAATCTAATGAAAAGTTTTATGAATCAGAATACTATTTCAATGTTTATTAACGATGTTTTATGATATGGAAGAGATAGAGTTGTTTTCGCAATCATATCCTTATTGTCTCAATCTCTACGGTTTTCAACACCTAAAACTCGAAGTTCTAGAGTGTCTCTATGATCATATCACAGTAATAATAAACAATCAATATACAGATACTTACTTGACTCGGTGCGGGATGCTCATGGTGCCATACTACCTTTAAATCAAAAAGTCTAGAAATTTGAATTGTTTCTCAAACAAATATCATTGTTGAACCCAAACCACAACCGAGTTTTGAAACTGGCTCTGATACCATTCAATGTAACACCCCAAACCAGGTCTATGCGTTAAGACGAGATTTGCTTTGTCACACCGATCGAACATCTATTTAATTCTCTAATAATTTAAGTAAAACAGTAATACAAAACCTTTTGAAAATAAAGATTAATAAAAATTTAAGAACAATGATTTAAAATTGGAGAATTAAGAAGATACTTGTTTGAAATCTTATCATAATTGTCAAAAACTTTAAGTAGTTTTAAAAGAATTTGAAAGAGATTGAAAAGTAATAGAGGTGTCCAAATTGTAATAAAACCCAAAATTCTAAGAAAACCTTATAGATTTATCATAAGCCCATATTAAGAGTCTTAAAACAAAATTAAATCCATCCACATATAAAAATCCATAAAACATAAATAGAGGCCTTATTACATCATACCCAAAATAGTAATTAAAATAAGTAACTTAAATAAAGTTCATAGTTTATAAAACCCATGCTCGTAGTATGGCCTCCACCAAGTCATCCCCGGCCCAAGTCCACATCAATTGCCATCACCTGAGATGGATAATAAAACAAGGTGAGTTACTAAGAACTCAGTGTGTAACTCACTTACCACCATTATTGGGCCAGATCATCAAGACATTAAGTTGGGCTTGAGCCCAATTGCAGATTTAACAATATAGAATAAAATAGAATAAATAAAATGCATGTAAGATGAATTTCCCAACCAATCCTAATTTCCATCGCTACACACCCCGTACCAACCAACACACTGTGGGGATCAAGTCAACCCACCCCGCCAAACACACCAATCGTAGGCATTAAGCCTTTTAAATAATATTGTAGTGCACTACCGAACTAGATTGTGACATAGTCACCGAACTAGAGGCATTAAGCCATAAAAATTTGTGGCAGAGCCATCGAACTAGATTCGTGGCCACAGGCCTTTCTTCTCTTCATCATATATCTCGTCCTATGCAATTATGTATGCATAACAAACTTTAATCATATAATAATTTATCAAGTAACCCATATTACAAATGAGTCTATAATTAAACTTTTCATTTGGGCCTATTTAACAAAATAGTGCTTAGCCCATATAGCGATCTAGCGAACCTTGGCCCATATGTCGAACTAGAAGATTTTTGGCCCATTTAGCGATCTATCAGTTTTGCGGCCCAATTTGTCGATCTAGCAGTTTTACGGCCCAATTTATCAATCTAGCAATATTTCGGCCCAATTTATCGATCTAGCAATATTTCGGCTCAATTTATCGATCTAGCAAGTTTTCGTAATTTTCTCGACTTTAGCCATCTTCATGCATTTACACAAAAGTGTCCATTACTACGTGTTTTTTGATTTTGCCATTTTTACGATTTTATCACAAGACTTACGATTTGATATCTAACCCGAGAGATAAGTGTGAAGTTACACACCTGGTTATAGTGAGAACTAGACTTTCCCGCTCATCGATACCTATACGCATCACGATAAATTAAAACGCTATAATTTATTAACGAAACCAATCTTAAAAAATAACGATCTAAACTTTTACCCTCGGATTTTGAACTACTTCTACTTGCGGTTTCTCCCGATTAATGGTTCGTTAACGATGCAAATCCACGAACAAATAATGGTTGGGAGTGCGAACTACTTCAAACAATTGATTCTCCTCGGATAAGCGCGTACGCAACCGGTGGAAAATCTCGAATTCGAAATAGCCCTTTGCTTATACTTAGGGGGATTAACGGAACCACCCTTCTTCCGAACACTAAACACTGCCCTTTTATTCCCTATCTTGATTGTCTTCAATGACAATAGATCATTAGTCCAATCTAACATAATATTGAAAACAATATGACCAAAGGGTTTTAGGAGTGAGATTTCCTTACCACAATATCCTTGTTCCACAAAAAGAAAGTCGACCAAAACGTTCCCTTAACACCTTAAATTGATTCCAACGTTCTATTATACTCACGAACACTTGAGTTCCGATCTTCCACTATCTCACTAAAGTATAACAAATAAAAACGTTAATAGAATGAACGTTTATTTCGATCTAAGAAAGCCTTCATACCACCATCAAGATTCGGCCATGACAACTATTAACTAACATGAACTAAAAAGAATTCTTACCTATTGTCCACGGTTGAAAAGAGAAGATTGAGAATGATGTTTGTGAATGATGGAGGATTCGTTTTTGTATAACCAAAGAAAAGAAAATGGTTCGGCTATGGGTACACTAACATTTGGCCATGAGAGAAAATAATGGAAAAAAAATATGGTTGAAAAGAATTAAAAGATGAGAGAAAGAGATGGTATTGATTTGGTTTTCAAAGAGAAGAAAAGAGAAAGAAAAGAGATGTGATAAGAAGCAAGGTACATTCGGCTATGGGGAAAGAAAAGAAAAAGAATGGCTTTTTGGTATAGGTGATTTCGGCACTAGGGGTAGGTCACTAGAATGATGAGCAAAGAAAATGGTCAAAAGATAACCGAAAATGATAAAGCAAAATGTTGTATTCTCTTCTACCAATACATTCGGCCAAAGGGAGAAAAATGAGTGGAGGAAATGTCAAAAAAATGATCAAAAGGATTTTCACAAGCTATCATCCTACCCAAACTAAACTCCAAAATTCGGCTCCCCCCTTAGTCCACAATGCCGTCCAAATTCATGGTCAAAAGGCCATTAATTTGTTTCCAAAACATTTTCCTTGATACTTGCCCTATGTCCCCATATCTTTCCAAAAGTTCTTGATTCCATACCATAAGTTAACACTTACCTTATTCCTTAATCTACCAACCAAAAATAACAAGGTCAACACTTACCATAATTAAGCAGCGACACTTACCATACTAGAGCAAAAATAAAAGTTGTCAAAATGCCATCCAAGGGATTCGAACCACTCCCCTCATGCTATAACCCATGCGCCAACACCACCTTGCCATTACTCATCTTATGCTACACTTTGACACTTTAATTAACTTAAGTGTCAATGCTACTTGCTCCACTTCAATAAATTCTCAAACTAAAAATTATTCCATACCCGAATAATTCTATACTCTTCTTCAGGACTATAATAGGCACGAAAAGTAATAAGAAAAATTTTCCTTAATAAACTAATCACCAAAACATGCAATATAACAATACCCGGATTTTTAGGGTGTTACATAGCTGATGTAGCTACCCCCAAAATAGTAGAAATAGATGCTTCTAAGATAGGGTATGGTGGGATCTTAAAACAAATCAAAGGATAAAAAGAACAAATAGTCCTATTTACATTTAGACACTAAAGTCTAACATAGCAAAATTATAGTACAATCAAAAAAGAAATTTTATCAATTGTTTTGTGTATTTCAAAATTTCAAAGTGATTTAATGACTAAAAAAAATTCTTTTACGAATTGATTGCAAATCTGCAAAATAGAGTTTTACAAAAGGATGTTCAAATATTGCTTCAAAACAAAATTTTGCAAGATTGCGAGCAATTTTGAGTATATTTGATTTTGAAATTGAATATATCAAGGGAAAAATGGCGTGATCATCCTAACCTTAGGTGGGGAGGAAAGCATGGGGGGACCTCCAACCAAGGTGTGGAAACTGCAACAACCGTATATTATCTCCTCAGTACCAACCTCTGCAACCTTATTGACCTCACGACACTTAGAGGAAGCTTGTCTTTAACATTGACCATCCTATTGTAATGACCGACTCCGAACATACTAACGTCTAGAGTATGAATATTGCAATAAAATATAGAATGATAAGGCGGTATCTGCAAGTATACGAGTCGAGTTATAAAATAATTTTACAATGAAGTAGGTGAGTACTTTGAGGATTGTACTCAAGGGAGGCAAGTGCTAGATCAATTCTTACTTAAACACTAAAAGATCTAATTAATACTTTAAACATATTATAGTACGAGAACATAAAAGAATGATTTTAAAATTTTTAAAAGTAATAAAAAATAAATAAAATTTAAAAGATAGAAAAGTAGAGTAAATCAAATCTTGAATATGGTGATTAGCTCTCTTCAGTAATCCCTACCAATTGTTACTTCAAGTTCCTCATCAATCCCTATCAACTTTTGCTTCAAGT
The DNA here is from genome assembly GCA_025503065.1 of Gossypium bickii. Lineage (NCBI taxonomy): Eukaryota > Viridiplantae > Streptophyta > Magnoliopsida > Malvales > Malvaceae > Gossypium > Gossypium bickii. The sequence goes on from CP106714.1 coordinate 31,959,340, forward strand.
TTCTCATCAATCAACTAGTCGCCACTTTAGCAGGATATTTCGATCTTTCACTAACATAACAAGTCAACAAGAACGAATTATCTTTTGACCTTACAGTCCAGACTAGCTTGGGGTGAAGATATTTACGACTAGGAAATACCAGTTTTAGGTTAATTCCCACCTTGATGACTTCCGAGGGTTGTCAGGCCCCAGGTTTGTTTCATGTTCTTCCTTTCCCAAATAGTTGATCTGTTAAGTATCCCTACAAAATAATTAATAGATCACACCTCAACTCACTAATCCCCCACAGAGGGATTAGTTCCTCATGACTTTCCTAAACAACATGGAGTAGATGGAAGAATTAATCATAATGAATTAATTGAAATCGAAATTTTAAGAAAAACATGATTGGTATTGATAATAAATGTGAATTCACAGAAGTTTATCTCCTTCACAATTCAGATATCTTGAAATAAAACAATGATAAATAAACTAAACTCTAAAAAACCCTAAGAAAACAAGAAAACAAAACTAAATCTAAAGAAAGAATCTAAGCTAATGGAATGGTGTCCAGTAACATGTGCCAAATGAGGCTATTTATAGCCTTCAAATGGTCGTCGTCCTTAACCCTAGGTCAGCTGTGCTTCGAGCTCTAAGTTCGATTGTGCAGACCAAAATGCCCTTACTTCGTGTTTAATTTCCATCCTAGAGTCGATGTTATGACATACCATGACCTATGTCGCGACAGAGGTGGCAGTATACTCCTCCTTGAGACGTCTTTAGAGGTATGTCATGACACCCTCAGTCTGTGTCATGACATCGAAGGCAGTTTTATACGTTCTCCATTATGCTCTCTGTGTTGCGACATTAGGCCTCCCGTGTTGCAACATAGCGTCCAATATCGGTCTAAAATGCCTTATAATGGTCTCTTGCACACTCATAAGGTATGTTAGCTCTCCCTTAGGCCTCATTCGGTCTTTAAGGTCAATAAAAGACTTAATTTGCACATTTTATTGAATGTAAGTAAAGTGAACAAAACTTAACTAAAATATAACAAAAATGCTTGTATTCAGGCTCCTTAAGTGCGAAAAGTAGTTTAATCTGCTACACCAAATTATGGCAGATCAAACTCCCCCACACTTAAGTCATTGCTTATCGTCAATTAACATAAAAAAAAATAAGAAAGAAAGGTGACAACCCTTGAGCAAATATCATACAAGTATTGACTTTGGAGCATATGACATAAAAATTTCATGCTTACTAACAACTTTAACATGATGAGCATTTGACTTACCACTTTTTATCACGAACATCTAAGTTCAATATGTTACAAAATATACAAGTATTAAAGGTCTCACCTGTAGTAATCCATCAATAAATCGTACAAGTATTTTGATTATCCGAGCAAAATATGAATAGTCATGTATCACGTATGTTTAGTATGATGTCCATTCATATAGCGAGGCTTAGGGACGGTATGGAATTCAAAAATAGCAAGCATCAAAAGGGTTACAAACATGAATATAGTGTGGCACATCGTATTGATCCTATTCTTCTCCCCTTAGTAACCTTTACTGCTCACGCCGTATTTCTCCTTCTCTTAGCTTTTTTATCTCTCCATGTGTAGGAAATCATAACATGACATAGTAACTACGGCTAACCTATAAGTTTTTGTGCACTAATGAACGGGTTTTCTTTCTTTTATGACTTTGTCTCTTTTCTCTTTTTCAATACATCCCACTCATGAATGCTTTTCTGCTATTTTAAGACTTTTTTCTACTTATACTAGTTTCCTTTTTTGGATTTTTTTTTTTTGCATATTAGATTAACTTATAGTTCCTACATCACACAAATATTTCCTATTTCACTCTATTTTTAGAAACTCTGTCGTGATGTATCTACTTAACCTTCAAAACGTATAGCCAGACATCTATAGTCATGCAGTGTAGGACCAATGAAAAAGGGTAAATACAAATTAATATTTAAAGCTAGATGGTTTGTAATGACGTTCATCAAGAAGTGTCAACAAGCTCAAAGATCGAAACTAAAGGTGAAATGCAAATTGGTCAACTTTTTTGCTCTAGACGTGTTCTAAACAATGCCTTAGGTCATCCCTAAATATCTCAACATGCGCAAACTTAATCAACCAAAAAATTACAAATTCAACCATTTATCATTCATACTAGCATGCTCATTTCCTTATATTTTATATATCACTTGGTGCAGTTGATTTTTTAATACCTATTTAAGTGTAACATATAGAACTTTAGTAGTCTAATGTTAAAAAATTTAAAATCACATACCATCACACCAAATTTATTCACAAACACAAGCAACCTATGTACATGCTCCTAACTAATCACTTGTATTTCTACAAGCTCAAGCACACAAAAGAAAAAATAATAGAAAATGAATTTCCTATGTTACTTCCCACACTTTAGTTGACACATCGTCCTAAATGTGTAGCCCATAAAAAGATAAGGAAAGAAGTTAACTGATTAATCGTGATTGTTCCAACTCCTATTGGTGGGTGTTTCCTCCTCGCTCGTATAAAGTTCAAATTGTTTATGTCTCCTTCGTGTTGGGTTCTTACATAAAAAAACTTAAACAAAATGCAATAAAAAAACTACTATTAGTCATACTCCTACAAAGTTAAAATTAAAAAAATCCAAAAATTAAAATAATTTTACGAAAATAAAAATGTTTAATCATCCTCTTCAAAATGCATCTCCTCACTTTTTTCATCCTCATCATTTTCCTCACTATCTCACCCCTCTTCTTATTTATCCATATCTATCGGCCCAAACATGTCAGGTGTATAATTAGGGAACTGGATGTTGTTTTGCCTAGAAAATTCTTGAAAAATTGGTCCCGATTTCTGTATCCAATGAATCATCCAATCTAGCTTTGGAAGAATACTCTCACCAACTTCTTATTGAGGTTGTGCAAACCTCTGAGATGAATCTGGTGTAGCTATCGCTTCTTACTATCACTTGTTCAAATATTTTATCTGTTTGGCTCATAGTTCAATGTATTGTTGGAACAAGGTGTCTCTAATGATACTTTTAGAAGGTTTAAGTGATTGCTCAATGGATGTGTAGCATCCTGAATTTTTGGGCCTATGCATTTAATGGGTGGATATGCTTAATGTGTTAATTTAAGTGTTAGGGGTCCAAATTGGGCTTAGGCTTAGGTAGAGGCCTTGATTAAAATTATCTGTTTGGGCATTATAGGGTTTAAAACGTAGTATCTATGTTTAAAATACCAAAGAGGGCTTGTGGCCCAATCTTAGGAGGTGACGCCACACAAGGGAGTAAGGGGCCCCAATTTAAGTTTCATGGAGCCCAATTCTTTTAATTTAAGTTAGCTAAATTTTGGGCATTAGGATTAGGTGGAGTGGACGGCAACAAGGCTAAAATTTAGGGTTTTAATGTTTAAAATATGTGGATAATAAGCAGATAAAGGCTATTATTTAGGAATTTATTTTATGTGGATAATAAGCAGATAAAGGCTAAAATTTAGGGATTTTAATGATTAAAATATGTGGATAATATGCTGATAAAGGAGGGAGGAGTTAGAGATAATTAAGTCTCTTTTAGATGAGCTAGTAGATTAAGATAAAGGAGAAAAGATAGGATTTATCTGCAAGGTTAGGTAAGTGCCGAAATTTCTATAAATAGGGGGAATATCTCTTTAATTTCGGCATTTGGGTTTTTCTCTTATTCTTTTTTCTTCTTCTCTGAGTAAAAGTCGAAAACTCCTAAAGTTCTATCCTCTTCTTCATTCTTTGCAAAAGCCGAAATCTCTAAGCCTAATCCCTCATATTCACTTTGATTCAAAAGCCGGAACTCTTTCCATTCTTTTTCTTTCTAGCCGAAATCTTCAAGTCTCTTCCTTGTTTTCTTTTCTTCTTCTCTTTTCTTGTTAGAAATCGAAACTCTTCACTCAAGTATATTAAAAGCTAAAGACACATCATCCTTCTCTTGTTCATACTTTTTTCGGGATTTCAAGGTAAGAGGATTTGTTTATTTATATATATAAAATCGGGTAGAATACTAACCATGGCCGAATATAGGAGAGGCCTATTTTCGCAATTGTTCCGCTTTTGAACAAGGCTTTACATTGAGGATAATAGATCCGGATAGCAAGGACATCGACTAAGAATATTGGATTTCACGATATCAGGTGTGTAATACTTCCCCACCATCTAGATCTGATTATTAATGTATGTTCATAAGTTTATATGTTGTGATAAATGCCGATATCTCGGTTTAATGTTGGAAACCCGAAAAGGGTGAAGCAAATAACCAGGTCAGTGAATGTTTTGACTTTATATGATAAAAGTATATTGATTTTATGATTGCATGGGTTGGGTTGATGAAAGGAGGAAGTTATATGTTATATGTGTAGCGGTTTATACCGTGATATGTTATATGTTGTAGCGGCTAATGCCGTGATCTGTTATAAGGGCTTTGGCCATAATATGTTGATGAGCAGCATGATTGCCATCTTGGCGTGTAGCGGCGTGGGTCGATTGTAGAAATCCCCAATGGTGTGAATACATTTGAGTGCGGGCGTGTAGCGGATGGAAATCTAGGCAAGCGGGTTGGGCCTTGCATATTATTTGTTATTTTTTTTATAAATGAAATTATGAATCTATTTTATGGGCCTAAGGCCAAAATCTAGTGGTGCATGAGGGTTGCACACTGAATCTCGCGACTCACCCTATTAATTAACCTTTCAGGTGATACCTAGTGCTTCGGACAGGGCTGGAGAGGAACGCAAGGTGGCCATGCAAAAGAAAATCTGGATCCAGCAAAAAGACTCAAGTTAATACTTTATATTTTTAATTAATGGATTTTAAATCTCGTTGTAATAAGGCCATGGGCCACTAGTTTATGTTTTGTTTTATTTTGGGCTTTAATTACTTTTAGTTATTTAAATTCTTATTGAACTAATGCAGGTATTTAAATTTGGGTTTTTAATTTATAAAGGCATATTTTATTTAAACTACCAATTATTAAATTTCTTTCGAATAAGAAGATAAACTTCAGAAAAATATTTTCTGAAAATACGACATGTGTTTTACCAAATTTTCTTAATGGCATACAAGATCCGGTCGTGGTGTTTGGGCCGGGTTTGAGGTGTTACAGGATGTCATAGGCACACCCGCCTTTTTGCATAAGGCCATCAGTAGATAAGGAAAGAAATCTCCCACCTTCTGGCTACTGATGCACCTTTTCATGTTTTGGGGATCCATTTACCAATGCAGACGTACTTTTTCTACATCATAACATAGAGTAAAACTGCTCTAAAAGTATTAGCATTAGAAACATTTCAAGTAGGTTCTATTCATGTGCACACAAATTGAATCCACATCTTAGCCTCAGGAAACATAATTACTTGATGAAATGATACTGGGATATTAGTACCTGCGTGATATTTCCATTCACCCCTCTCTTCAGTCAAAAAGTTTATAATACTATCCTTATCTATGTCTTGAAAATATTCTTGATCAGTTTCATCAATGAAATCATTCTCATAGTATAGAGCATTATAAAAGTCGCAAATAATTTAAGGGGTTACTCATAATTCCTTCCCTCTTACAAGTACCATATCCCACATACGGTCTTCAGTATTTCTAAATTATTGATCTCGTAAAGACACATAAAACTCCTGAATAATAGGAACCACAACATTGTCTTTAGGGATCGTCCAAAAACAATCCCACCTATGATATCTGACTAAAGGTCATATTTCCTTACACAAAACCATTAACGGATCAAATCCTCTCTCTTAGATAAAGGTTTTTCCTTAGAGTTAAGTAAAATATTTTCCAATATCCGGGTTTACAAAATTAGGGGGTTTCCTGTCAATGGTTCGGGTTCATTGGTTCTTCTAACTTTTATAGGAGGCATGATATTTCAATCTTAATGAAATACTAAGCAAACAATTCAATAGAACAGTAAAAAGATGAATTTAGAAACCTTTAACCTTAAATATATAGTCGAAGTTCATTTGAATTCCTTGCTCCCATGATGTTCCCGTTCATTGTTCCATCGAGTATGATTGAAGAGTAAAGAAAACTAGAATGTTTAAGAGATTGGGGGTTTAAGATTTAAGAGATTTTGAGAGATTTGGTAGAGTTTGAGGGATTAAAGGTTAAAAGATGTTTTAATTAGAAGTAAATATGGTTTTAGGTTATAAAATAGAGTTTTAAAAGGTTAAAAATTGGGTTAAGTAAAGGATATGTTGCGGGGTTGCGCGAATGGGTCGACTTAACACTGCAAAAAAGTGCTGCCATGTCACGAAATCCCTGACAACTTACCATTGTCAAGACATAAGGGTTTCTTGTTGCAACACATTTTCCAGTTTAGAGACTTGGGAAGACTGTTCTTCATGTCACGACATCGGAGAGTGGTATTGCAACATCGAGTTGATTTCTTTAATTCCTGCATGCTGCATAAAAAGTCAGTTCAACTTTCCATCTTGAAGATGCCTTGATATTAAAATAATATATCAAATCAGTTCAACTTTCCATCTTGAAGATGCCTTGATATTAAAATAATATATCAAATAAAAGTTAACATCTAAACTATGTGGTTAGTTAAATATACAAAAAATTACAAAGGTTAAAAAATAGTTCAAATAATTTTTAAGTTTTACTGCTAGACAACAGTATCATCAATTCACATTTGGGCAACTCTTTCATTCTATCAGTATTAGTCCATCGCCCGTTGTGCCATTCCACTCTTACCCACTTGTCTCTTTCTTTGAACCTGTTTAGTCTTTCTGTATTTATAAAAGGAAATTTATCCTTTGACTCAGGATTGTTAGAAACATATAACTCTTTGCATTGTTCCCCTAATTTCTCTCCTCATTCGGTTGATCACCACATTTAAACGTTTCTATCTCACCATTGATTTTCATAGTTAATTCATTTTTCTCTAAATCAATGGTGGACCTAGAGGTGGCCAGAAAACGTCTACCTAATAAGATCGGTATCTTATGATCTCTTCAAAATCAAGTACCATAAAATCTACTGGGATAATAAAAACTTGGAACTTTGACTAACATATCTTTCAATACCCCTTTTGGATGTACTAAAGACTTGTTAGCCAATTGTAATGTTATCTAAGTAGTTTTCAGATCCCCTAACCTGAGTTTTTCAAAAATTGATAGAGCCATTAAATTAAGGCTCCGTTTGTTTCATTAAAAATGACTTCCGGAAAATGATTTCTGGAAAATAATTTACTTTTCTGGAAAAGCTAATATTTTCTGGTTTTTGGATGAATCTGTGTAAAATATTTTCTGTTGTTTGGTAGATTTCTTAAAAATAATTCATAAAATATACATTTGAGATTTTCTTTTTTTTTATTGTTTAATTGAATTTATTTTTATCTATAATTTTATATTTTACATTGTTTTTGCATATACTAAAAATATTATGTTAAATTCAGATTCATTACAACGTCATTTTTTTAATTACATGACTACTAAGTGGGTATTTTTTTATTTAAAAATGTGATATCAACAAAATTGACAAAAAAAATTAACGATGTCAACAATTGGACTTGATTTTCAAATTTGGAAAGTAAAGGGACTAAATTCTTGAAAATAAAAGTACAAAGACTAAATTACAAATTTGAGAAGTGTACATAGACTTATGACACATTTTAACCTTTATACTACAAAACATTTATTATTAATATATTTATAATTGTATAAATATTTATTATTAAAATATTAATATTGAATATTTTCAATAATATACGAATAATATTATTTAAAATTATTTTTTTAAAATTTATTATTAAAATAAAATTGAAATATTAAATAATTTATTAAAATAATAATTTATATTTATTATATTAATAATTTATTATATGACTAAACATAAATAATTAAATATGTATGTTTAATAATATTGAAAAATATAATATTTTAAATATTTTTAAAAATAAAAATAAAATTTATTATCAATATAATAATATTAAGCTTGATTCAAGTTAAGTTTTATATAAAAATAAAATTATCTATAGATGAGCTCTTATTTTACAGAAAAAAAGGTAAGTCATTTTACAGAAAAAATGGCTTATTTTACCCTGACCTATAAGTCATTTTCCGTCAACCAAACTATTTTTTGTAAAACAAACACAGGAAAATGCAGAAAACATTTTCCATAAAACCTTTTACATGTAAACAAACGGACCCTAATACTAGCTCATAAATCGAATAGTCTATGAAAAAGACTGCTCCCTATCTCTATAGGAATAGTAAAACTTCCCAGGTCTTTCAGTTTTTGAGGTGCCTATCTTGAAATAATTACACTACAAGAAGCTCTTAACTTGTTCACCTACCTTAATTTTCTTACGCCTCACCATCGTTTCCTTTAAAAAATCGGTGTACTTGGGAACCTTCTCAATTAACTCAATTAAAGGTAGATTAACATTTAGTGTTTTAAATAGGTTCAAGAAACTTACAAATTTATCCTCATCCCTCTTTATTTGTTCTTCAAGTCTCGCAGGGAATGAGATTTTTGTGATTTTGGCATCTTTAAGTGTTTCTTTTTCTGATTCAGCCAATAATCATTTTATCTCTTCTAGCATTGATTCTTCTTTAGCTTTTGGGAATTCCTCTTAAGGATCATCAGTATTCTCCATAACTACCTCCGGAGTAGGGTTTTCTGGGCTACTCAGTACTTTGCCCGATCGAAGTGCTATCACCTTTACATGTTCCTTACCTTCCCTTCACGGATTGTCTTCTATATTACCAAGAATACCTGTGCCAATTTGTCTTTTGATGTTGCCCATCATGCTCATTTATTGGCTTATTTGATCCTCTAGTTTAGTCAATGTTCTTGTGGAGTTGGTACAATCATATTGCACTTGCTTGACAAATTTTCTCATTGACTACATCTCTCCCTCAATTCTATCCAGACTCTGACCACATGTAATATGGTCATTTGGGTTGACCTATCCTTGGGTTTCTACAAATAAGGAGGTTGGTAATAAATGTTTTTAACTTGATTTAAATTATTACCTGCTCCTTGGTTCCCTCTTCATCTCAGATTCGGGTGATCCCTCCATCCGGGATTATATGTATTCGAATAAGGGTTTCCACCCCTATTCCCGACATAATTGACATCCTTAGCCAGATTGTTGATATAGCGAAAGAGCATTTGTCTCCCCCATGCGTTGGTGGTGCAAAAGTAGATTTGATACGATTCAATCTATCCACTAACTATTGATACTTGTCATCTTCTTGGATAACTTTTTCCGTAGCAGGTTTTTGACCATATGTGAATCGTTCAATTGGCCACTAGTAGGAGTTTAGTGCCATGTTCTCAATGATTTCGTACATATCATTGTACATTTTGTTCATAAAGACTTCTGCTACTGCCTGATTTAATCCAGATCTTGCATTTGCATCAAACACATTATAAAATACCTATAGTCGCATCCACTTAAGAAATTTGTGGTGCGAGCATTTTTGAATCAATATTTTGAAATGTTCCCATACCTCATAGAAAATTTCTCCCTCCATTTGTCTAAGACATCAATCTCTCATCTAAGCTGAACTGCCTAGCTAATTGGAAAGAACTTTTGTAAAAATTTTCCAGAAAGTTCATCCCATGTGGTGATAGATCTTGGTTCCTGTGAGTCTAACCAAGAAAATGCGTTATCAATCAAGGAGAAGCGGAAGAACCAAAGATGAATATTGTCATCAGTGACCCCGTTATATGTAAAAGTATCACAGAGTTGGAGAAACGATTTGAAATGATGATTAGGGTCTTCTGTCATAGTGCCCTTTAATTGTAGATTGTTCTAGATCATTTGAATCATAGCCGGTTTGATCTCAAAATTATTAGCTGTAATTGTTGGCCTTGTTATACTTTCTTGAACCATATCTAGACTTGGTAAGGCATAATCCCTTAAAGTTCTCTCGTTCCAGGCCATCTATATGTTTGGGGGAAGCTGTGGTGCTGGTGGGTTTCTAGAGCGTTATTGTCAGCATCGTCAAAAAGTTGATCTTCACATGGTACATTACCTGCAGCAGATGGTGGATCTTGCATCTACTATTGCTGCTACTACTAGAACCGATTACTTTGGATTATTCCTTCGGATCGGTGGCTACTACAATAGGTGTACCCCTACTGTGAGTCATGCACTAAACCTAGAAAGAGAAGATTAGTAACAATAAATAAAATAAAATCGTATCCATAACCTACAAATTTTCTAATTATTCTTTTACTTGCAAAAATTAAAATTAACCTAGTAAAGTTTCCTTCTCGACAATGGCACCAACAACTTGACCACCTCCGGACGTACTAACGTCTAAAGTATGAATACTACAATAAAATATAAAATGACAAGGTGGTAATTGCAAGTATACGGGTGGAGTTGTAATATAGTTTTACAACAAAGTAGGTGAGTACTCCAAGGATTGTACCTAAGGGAGGCAAGTGCTAAATCAATTCTTACCTAAACACTAAAAGATCTAATTAGTACTTTAAACAAATTACAGTATGAGACCATTAAAGAAAGATTTTAAAATTTTTTCAGATTAATAAAATAAAATAACATAAAATAAATAAAAATCAATATATAGGAAAGTAGAGTAAATCATATCTTAATTATGGGTTATTAGCTCATTTCGGTAATCCCTATCAACTTTTGCTTCAGGTTTCTCATCAATCAACTAGTCACTACTTTAGTAGGATATTTCGATCTTTCACTAACATAACAAGTCAACAAGAACGAATTATCTTTTGACCTTACAGTCCAGACTAGCTTGGGGTGAAGATATTCACGACTGGGCAATACCAATTTTGGGTTAATTCCCACCTTGATGATTTCTTGAGATTGTCAGGCCCCAGGATTGTTTCCCATTCTTCCTTTCCCAAATAGATGATCCACTAAGTGACGCTATAAAATAGTTAACAGATCATACCTCCACTCACAAATCCCCTACAGAGGGATTAGTTCATTACGGCTTTCATAAACAACATGGAATAAATGGAAGAATTAATCATAATGAATGAATTAAAGTAGAGAGTTTATGAAAAGCCTGATTGATTTTGATAATAAATCTGAATCCATAAAAGTTGATCTCCTTCACAATTCAGATCTCTTGAAATAAAGCAAAGAAAGATAAACTAAACTCTAAAAAAACATAATAAAGCAAGAAAACAAAACTAAATCTAAAGAAAGAATCTAAGCTAATGGAATGGTATCCATAACATGTGCCAAAGTAGCCTATAGCCTTCAGATGGCTATTTTCCTTAACCCTAGGTCAGCTGATGTTTTCGAGCTCTAAGCTCGATTGTGCGGACCAAAACGCCCCTACTTTGTGTAATAGCCTAGTTTAGACCCTAGTCGGAATAGTGGTCTCGGGACCACAAATCTGAGTCAGAAAAATATTTTAATATTATTTTCTATGTTTACATGATGATATGTGATATGTGTGAAAATTTCGTGTGAAAATTTTATCGTTTGTGTGCTCGATTTTATAAAAGGACTTAATCGCGTAAAATGTAAAAGTGGCTAGCTAATTGTTAAAATGCTACATTGTTATGGCTTTTATATGATGTAATTTAACCATTAGAAATATGCATGGACAAATATGGAGAACCATTAAATAGTTTTCTAATTAAATACTTAAGGTTAAAATAGTAAAAAGTAAAATAACATGTAATTAAATACAATAAACATGAAATGGCCATGCATTTTAGTTCATCTTTTGTCGAAATTTCAAAAGAAAAAGAACAACCTAGGTTCGGCCTTGTCCAAGCTTGATTAAGGTATGTGTTTAGCTCGGTTTTTGATAATTTTTACGTTTTTGAGATCGTTGCTTTGAATACTAGCTAGCCCATGTTTGAATTTTTGAATTTGTTGATGTATTCATGATTTTTCATTGATGATAACTTGTGGTTTTTTGTTGTTTTATGATGAAAAATAAACATATGTTGATAGATTATCATGTTTAATTAAGTGATATTTTGGTAAAAATGGGTATTAAGGATTAAATTGTAAAATTTGAAATTTTAGGGGTCAAAATGTGAAATAAATGAAAGAATTGGGCTGCTAGGGACCTAAGTAAAATTCGGCTATGCTTGGGTGTGGTGAAATTTTGAATATTTTGTGTTTTGTGAAATAGGGACTAAATTGTAAAAAATGTGAAATGTTAGGGGCTAAAGTGCAATTTGCCCATTTATGTGTTTTTGGATGAATTTGAATAAATATATGATTAAATGATTCAAATTTGTATTAATTTAGATCAGAAAAGAGGAAATCAGATTTGGATCGGAGGAAATCAAAAGTTGTCGAATAGTCGTCCCGGTCCATTCGTCTTCGTATACGATAAGTTCATAAGTGAATAAATGATGTTAAATTGAATGTATTTATTTTGTACATAGCTGAATTTAATTATATGTATGTATAACTACATTGTCGAATTGAATTTAGCATGAAATGATTTGTTATGAGCACGAATCGATCGAATTACGGCATTCAAAAGTGCTATACAAACCATAGAGATAGTTAGGATACATATGTCATGACGTAGGATTCCGGTTTGTGATTTCGTTTAAGACCACGTCTAGGACGTTGGCATCGATTTGAGACTTACATGTAAGACCATGTCTGGGACATTGGCATCGTATATGCTTTCGTGTAAGACCCTGTTTGGGACAATGGCATCAATATTTCATTACATGTAAGACCTCATTTGGGACGTTGGCATTGTACGAGCTTTTCAAGCTATCCAAGTATCCTTATTGATTCCAATGGTTTAACGGGCAATGTCGAGTTAAGATCGAATGTGAAATTGAGCTAAATGGTTCAAGTACGTGTGAAGTTAAATGTTTTTGAAAATAGGGAAAGTATAGTACTTGAGATGGTGATGTAATTATGCATGTTAAAGGAGTGATTTATGTGTACATGAGATAGTTTATATTCAGCCAAGTTGAAATTATAATGCTAATGCTCATTTGACGATTTATTTGCTTATGACTTACTAAGCTATCCAAGCTTACAGTGTGTGTGTTCGATTGATGTTATATAGATTTTGGAAGCTAGTTACGAGTTCGGGGATCGTCAAGGAAATTCGTCAAACTATCGATCACTATTTTGGTATTTTAAAAGCTTGAACTTCGAACATATGGCATGTATAGGCTAGCATTTGTTTTGGTTGGTCTTGAAATTTGTATATATTTAGCCATGCTAAAATGGCTTGATCTTAATGCTAATTTTCAAATGTTTAAGTAATTTTGGTCATGGTATGTGTGTGTAAGTTGATATATGGATGATGGATTTGTTTTGGTTGTGGATTGCTAATGATGCTAATCATAGTGATTTTCAGTCATGTATTAGCTTAATTTGTAAATATAAATGATGGTTTTAATCTAATTTGTGGTTTGGCCATGGTAATTTAATCATGTAGTTAATTGTTTAGTTATATGTTAATATTGAAATTGGTTGTATTCGTTATGTGTGGACTATGCTATACTATGGATATTTGACAATTTGATATGGTTACTTTGAGTCTATTTGAAATGGTATGCTTGAATTGGTGAAATGGTTTAGAAATGGTGAATAATGTGTATAAGTATATTCAGCTAAAATATTAGACTCATATTAATGAGTATGTGATATGGTTTATGTTATGTATTGAAGTTATCTTGGATGACCGAATATGTAGTTAAGTGATTGGTTATGTGTATGTATTTTAAGCATGCGAATTGGGTGTACTTCTAGTGTTATTTGTGCTCAAAATGGTTCATATCAAGATGGTCATATGCGCATAAACTTGTGTCAAGAGAAGAAGTATATTTGGTCTTGAAATGATACTTGTTTAAATGAGTATATGTGTAAGTATGGCTAGTATGTCGGGTAGTTAATTTAACTTAGATTAATGTGTATAACATGTGAATTGGTATAGTCATGAATTAATTAATGGAATAATTTAATATTGATTCGGTAATTATGCTTAGATATGGCTTTGACATTAGGATATATGCGTATTGTAACACCCCAAACCCGGTCAATACGCCATGACCGAATCTGGTATGTCACTGAGGAAAATACTTTGAAGAAAAACGAGTTAACGATTTAATTTTTTGTGAAAAACCCTTTTCCAATTTTATATTTGAAGAAAATACATGTTTAATAAGTTAACACTGAAAATTTAATTTGAAATTATATAAAACTTTAAAATAAGTGAATAAATCGAAATTTGAAAACATTTATATCAGTTTAAGAAAACTTGAATTATTACTTTGAAAGCCATTTGCATTTGAATGTAGAAACTTAATATTTGAAAATCGTTTAAATTATCGAAAACACTCAAGTTGTTAAAATTGGCAAATAATTTATGTTACCCGATGGTAACGCTTTTAAAATCATCGTGTTGTATTGTTTAGAAAACTTTGTGCTCAATTTATTATAATAATCAAGAAATTTATAACCTATATTTAAAACATGCTCAAAACATAAAAATAATCCAAACCATAATTTAGAGAGGCCTTATTACAAACCACAAAATATAAAAACCAAATATAAATAAAGTAAAGTTCTCAAACCAAAGTTCACATAGGACCAAAATTTATTGCATGGCCTTCTCGAGTTCATCCGGCTCCTCATCCGCGATCTCACAAATCACCTGAAATGATAAGGGAGAAGGTGAGTCACCAAGACTCAGTGCATATTCCCTCTCCCGGGTAAATGCCACATACTTACACAAATTATAACAAAGCACATACATGTATAATGCACCCAAGCTAGCCATCCATAACTCCTTCTCTACCCCGTGTGGTACCAAACCACTGGTGGTGCCAAACCACTGGTGTCCAAAGACACAATTGTGATACCAAATCACTGGTGACCAAAGTCACGAATAATTAAGTGTGGGGCCAACCCACGTGTGATACCAAATCACTGGCGACGATCCCATATCTCAAAAGTGGGGCCAACCCACGGTGGAATTAATCTACAGGGACAAGACGCTATGAGGTCCCAAACCTCTGGTGTCCGAAGACACGAATGTGATACCAAATCACTGGTGGTGCCAAACCACTGGTGACCGAAGTCAGGAATCATCAAGTTGTGGGGCCAACCCACGTGTGATACCAAATCACTGGCAGACGATCCCATATCTCAAAAGTGGGGCCAACCCACGGTGGTGTTAACCACAGGGACGAGTCGCTATGAGGTACCAAACCTCTGGTGTCCGAAGACACGAATGTGATACCAAATCACTGGAGATACCAAATCTCTGGTGTCCGTCGACACGATATTAATCTTCCCCCTCCTCTCATATTGCCCATAACAATGCAATAGATAACCAAATCATGTCAACATACTTTGATATGAATCATATAATAAATAGATCATGATTTCAGTCCACGAATAATAACATCATATATCGAAACGGACTTACCCGTATCCTCATTCATACCATCATGGTATCATCTTAAAAACTCATCATTTTGGCTTTGACAACATAAATAGTTATTTAACATACATATACACAAATATGAACCAAGTTATAAGTGTGTAAGATACACACCTTTCACCAACGCAAGAACTATCTCTCAAAAATCTGATCTATTGCACTAGATCACCTTGTCCTACAATTGGCCAATACTAAAAATTATTAACAAAGGCCATTCGGCCAAACCATAACACTTTAATCCTAAAACTTTAGTCTTTTCAAAAGAATGATGAATCAACAAAAATCCTTACCCCTTTGACTTACCAACCTTTGATTGTTAGAGAGAGATAAGGCTTAAATCAATCGCTTCCAAAGTCCCAAAGAGCCTATCTTTCAAAACAGATTGTATAAAAAAAAATCAAAGAAAAACTACCCTTGAATATTCGGCCAAAACAAGGACTAAAAGAGATGGGAAGTTTCGGCTATATAGTTATGAAAGGAGAAAAAAAATATGTGAATAAAAGTGAGGGAATATGTAAGTAGAAAAGAGAATAAAAATGAGGGGATGGGGATTCGGTTTAATCAACAATGGAAGAAAGAAAAGAAAAGAGGATTTGGGGAAGAAAGAGGTTCGGCCAAATGAAAGAAAAGGGAATTGTGTTTGAGCACAACACAAAGGAAGAAAAGAGAGAGGGTTGTGAGAGATATTCGGCCAAGCACTACTTTGTCAATAGAAAGTGCACAAAAATGCACAAGTTAGATTGTAGTTTTGGTTTCAAAAGGGCAAATGAAAGAAAGTAAAATGATGTGATTTGGTTCAATAAAAAGAGGCTAAAATCAAAACCAAAATTGCACCAAAATGCACAATAACATTCGGCCAAAGGAGAGAATTTTTGGAAAGGAAAGACAATTGCAAAAAGATGTTCAAATGACAAAAATTGGCCAATATTCCCTCCCAAAGTTACTTACAAAATTCAGCCACCCCCCTAGACACCCATGCCGTCCACAGTCATCCATTAAAGGCATAGGAATTGTTTCCAAAACATTTCCCACTAGCCAAGCCTTATGTCCCCCCATCTTACCATAACCTTAAGATAACCTTCCATAACTTCAAAATTCTTATCCCCAATATCAAGCTTTCCTTAATCATATATTCAACTTACCAAAAACAATAGTCCAACCTATCATAAATAAGTTTGACCGTCCATCAATACAAGGATTCAAAAATAAACCTTCAAAATGCTAAACATGCTACTCGAACCTCTAACCTCAAGCAACCTTTCAAGCTCCTTAACCATCTTGCCACTTACTCCTCTTATGCTATAAATGAACACTTAAATTAACTTAAGTGCTAAGCTTACTTAATCCACTTCATTAAATGAACCATACTAAAATTTATTCTAGCTTCCTAAATAAAATCAAGCCTTCACAAGACTTTGCTAACACACAAAATTCATACTCAAGCCAACACAAATGATACTCAAATTTGGGATATTACAATTCTACCCCCTTAAGAAAATTTCGTCCTCGAAATTACCTGAACAAAAGAGTTGAGGATACTGTTGCCTCATTGCATCCTCCGGTTTCCACGTAGCTTCTTCTACGCCATGATTCCGCCATAAGACCTTCACTAAAGGAACTGACTTCCTACGCAAAACTTTCACATCTCGATCTAGAATTTGCACAGGTTCCTCTTCCACCGTAAAATCTGGACTCACTTCTATTTCCTCTACTGCCACGACATGCGATGGATCAGAACGATAGCGTCTAAGCATGGAGACATGAAACACATCGTGAATCTGACTCAGTTCTACTGGCAACTCAAGCTGATAAGCTACTGGTCCCACTCGTCTCAACACCTTGAACGGTCCAACAAACCTTGGACTTAACTTGCCTTTTCTTCCAAATCTTAACACTTTCTTCCATGGCGAGACCTTCAGAAAAACTTTGTCACCCACGGCAAACTCTATATCCCTCCGCTTGAGATCGGCATATGACTTCTGCCTATCTGAAGCTTCCTTCAGACGAGCCTGAATCAACTTCACCTTATCCTCAGTTTCTGCAACCAACTCTGGTCCTAACATCTAACGCTCACCCAACTCTGTCCAACATGTAGGTGTGCGACACCTCCTACCATACAACGCCTCATATGGAGCCATCTTAATGCTTGCCTGGTAACTATTATTGTATGCGAACTCAGCTAACGGCAAAATCTCTTCCCAGCTGCCTTTGAAGTCCAAAACACATCCTCTCAACATATCCTCTAAAATCTGAATAACCCTTTTCCGATGTCCGTCGATGTGGATGAAATCTTCATCTTGAAATCCAACAGCGTACCCAAAGCCTGATGTAACGCTCTCCAAAACCTCGACGTAAATCTAGGATCCCTGTCTGAGATGATCGACACTGGCACACCGTGCAACCTCACTATCTCTGCCACATACAACTTAGCTAACCTCTGGAGCTAACAATCCATTCTAACCGGAATGAAATGAGCTGACTTAGTCAGACGATCCACAATCACTCAACCTGAATCCTTCTTACTAGGCGTAAAAGGTAATCCACTGACAAAGTCCATAGTAATCCTTTCCCACTTCTACTATGGAATCTTCACCGGCTGAAGTAACCCAGACGGCAACTGATGTTCAGCCTTGACTTGCTGACACGTCAGACATTTGCCCACAAACTCAGTTACCTCCCGCTTCAGACTTGGCCACCAAAACTGCTCTCTTAAATCCCGATACATCTTGCTACCTCCAGGATGCATAGCATATGGGCTGCTATGTGCATCCCGACGAATCCTTTGTCTCAACTCAACATCCTTCGGCATACAAGCTCTCCCTTTAAAACACAAAACTCCATCACTGGATAGACTATAATCCTCTAAACCTCCATTCTGAACCCGCAACCTCCGATCAATCAAAACATCATCCTCCAACTACTTCTCCTTGATCTGATCTAACCAAGTCGGCTTGACTTGCAATTCTGCCAAAAGACTCCCATCATCATATAAGCTAAGACGAGCAAACATCGATCTTAAATCCGATACAACCTTACGGCTCAACGCGTCTGCCACCACATTAGCTTTGCCGGGATGATACTCGATCGAACAGTCATAGTCTTTCAACAACTCGATCCATCTACGCTGCCTCAAGTTCAAGTCTTTCTGAGTCAAAAGATACTTAAGACTCTTGTGATCCGTGTAGACTATCGACTTCTCTCCGTACAAATAGTGTCTCCAAATCTTCAAAGCGAAAACCACAACAGCTAATTCTAAGTCATGCATCAGATAATTAGCCTCATGCGGTCTCAACTGCCGAGATGCGTAAGCCACTACCTTCCCTTCTTGCATCAGCACACATCCCAGACCAGTATGTGATGCATCACAATAAACCATGAATTCCTTGCCTGCCTCAGGTTGAATCAAAACTGGAGCTTTAGTCAAAATCTTCTTCAACTTGTCGAAACTTTCTTGCTGCTTCTCGGTCCACACAAATGGAACTCCTTTCCTCAACAACTTAGTCATCGGTGCGGCGATCAAAGAAAATCCTTCCATAAATCTTCGATAGTACCCCACCAGACCTAGGAAACTCTGAATCTCAGCCACTGACTTAGGCGGCTTCCACCCAACACCGCCGATCTTCCGAGGATCCACTCTAATCCCTCTACTGATACAATGTGACCCAAGAAAGTCACCTCCCTAAGCCAAAATTCGCACTTACTAAATTTGGCATACAGCTGCTTTTCCCTCAGAATCTGCAACACTACTCGCAAATGCGCATCATGCTCCTCCTCCAACTTCGAGTATATCAAAATATCGTCTATAAAAACCACAACAAACTGATCCAAAAACTGCTGGAATACCCAATTCATCATATCCATGAATGCTGTCGGCGCGTTAGTCAATCCAAATGGCATCACCAGAAACTCGTAATGCCCGTACCGAGTGCGAAAATCCGTCTTATGGATATCAGCCTCTTTCACCTTTAGCTGATGATATCCAGACCTTAAATCAATCTTGGAGAAAACCGCAGCCCCTTTAAGTTGATCAAACAAGTCATCTATCCTTGGCAAAGGATACTTGTTTTTGATCGTCAACTTATTTAACTGGCGGTAGTCAATACACATCCGCATCGAACCATCCTTCTTCTTGACAAAAAGTACCGGCGCTCCCCAAGGCGAAACACTTGGTCGAATGAAACCTCGATCCAACAACTCCTGAATCTGAGCCTTCAATTCCATCAATTCCTTCGGTGCCATCCTATACGGAGCTATAGACACTGGCGCCATTCCGGGTAACACATCTATACCAAATTCGACTTCACGATCCAGAGGCAGTCCCGGAAGTTCTTTAGGAAATACGTCTGCATATTCCCTTACAGTTCAGACATTCTCCACCGAAGATTCCTTAGCTTCCAAAGCACACATATGAACTACAAATGCCTCGCAGCCCTTCCTGACCATCTTCACGGCTTTCAATGCTGATACCACGTTTGATAGATAATCTCTTCTATTACCTATCATGATCACCTCTTTACCCTCAACTGTCTTCAAAACCATGCGCTTAGCAGCGCAATCCAAACTCGCTTGGTACTTGACCAACCAATCCATTCCAAGAATTAGATCGAACTCCTCCAACGGCAGTTCCATCAGATCAGCTACAAACACTACCCCTTAGAGTTCTAGGGGTACATCCCTATACAGCTTATCTACTTCTACAGAGTGACCTAGAGGACTAAGTACGGTCATCCTCCTAGAAGCAGTCTCAGAAACTAAGCTCATAGTCTCGACTATGCTACTCGCAACATATGAATGTGTTGAACCCACGTCTATCAAAGCAGTATATGGAACACCAAAGATTAAGAACGTACCGGTTATGACATCCGGTGCGTCACCTCCTCTCGACGCTCTCGCAAAGATACACCAAACCAGCCGCTTTGCCTCGTTGTTGCTTGCACCTCGCCCGATGCTCCGCGGCTCGACTGTAACCATTACCACGACCTCTGCGGTGGTGGTCCTTTTTCTTGAACCGAGCACAACTTTGACCCTCGATCGATTCTCGGCTTGCTTACGTGGGCGATCTCTCACACGATGATCCAAATGAGCCACACTCGAAACATCCTTTCCCTCCGGTCCAACATTCACCCCAATGATACTTCCCATATCCGGTTACATCGTCTTTGGCCTCGATTAGCGACAACAAAGCCTTCCAGATTGATTCGCCCACTCGCGCTAACCTCTTCTAAGCATTGCCGGTGACCCGGATGATCCATATCTCTCTTATGCTTGTTCCGATCGTAACTCTGCCTTGCAGATTCCTTGATTCCTTCGGCTATCTTAGCCTTTTCAACCAAAGCAGCAAACTCTCGCTCCTGATATGGAGCAATCAGCAATCTCAGCTCGTCTCTCAAACCATCCTCGAACCGAACACATCGCTCGTGCTCCGAAGCCACAATACCTCTAGCATATCAGCTCAATCTTAAAAATTCCGCTTCATATTCCGACACGGACTTACTGCCTTGGACCAAACTCAGAAATGCCTTACGCTGCATATCAATGTAATTAGATCCAACGTATTTCCGCTAATACACTGCCTTGAAATAATCCCAAGTGAGATCCTCCGTTGTAGCACCATTTCGAACCGTGAGCCACCACTGATATGACTCATCCCGAAGAAGCGATACAATCCCTTTCAGCTTGTCCTCAGCACTCAAATCCAAGTCATCCATGATTCGCTCCGTCGCCTCTAGCTAATATTCAGCCGAGTTGGGAGCTACACCCGAAACACCTCGAAATACCTCGGCTCCATTGGATCAGAGTCGCTCGGGTACAGATTTCCGAGCTCCCGTGCCTCCACCCATACCAGCTACCCTCTCAAGGACTCATAGCACCGCTTGAGACACTACGTCATCCCCCGTTTGGTCTTGATGCTCAACTCCAACCGCTGGTGGTGGAACTGGTGGTACCTCATTCTCGGATCCTTGACCCAACCTCACTGGCTCAGACACAGCCATCCTACCCCTACCGCGTCCACGAGTAGTACGACCTCGACCACGAGTACTCATGTCTAACATCTCTTCTTATCTAAGTTAAAAGTTTTATGCATTAGTCATTATTCCACTTTCTTTAAAGCATAGTTTTATGAAAAATTTTAATAAGAGATTGTTTCACGAGTATACCAAACCTATAGGTTTGGGTCTCTAAAGTAGTTCCTACTACTATACGGTCATGCCAATATCATCATAACATAACATCAAAATCAACAGTTTGATGTACTTACCAGGGCAGATTGATGCCGGAGACTCGGGGCCATGCTTTTCCAACCACAAAATTTTATACAATAACATTTTAAAATCATACTTTAAAACATTTTGGGCCTTGGGCCCACAGCCGAGCTTTTGAACTTAGCTCTGATAGCAATTTGTAACACCCCAAACTCGGTCAATACGCCATGACCGAACTGTATGTCATCGAGGAAAATACTTTGAAGAAAAAACGAGTTAACGATTTAATTTTTGTGAAAAACCCTTTTCCAATTTTATATTTGAAGAAAATACATGTTTAATAAGTTAACACTGAAAATTTAATTTGAAATTATATAAAACTTTAAAATAAGTGAATAAATCAAAATTTGAAAACATTTATATCAGTTTAAGAAAACTCGAATTATTACTTTGAAAGCCATTTGCATTTGAATGTAGAAACTTAATATTTGAAAATCATTTAAATTATCGAAAACACTCAGGTTGTTAAAATTGGCAAATAATTTATGTTACCCGATGGTAACGCTTTTAAAATCATCGCGTTGTATTGTTTAGAAAACCCACGTGTGATACCAAATCACTGGCGACGATCCCATATCTCAAAAGTGGGGCCAACCCACGATGGAATTAATCCACAGGGACAAGACGCTATGAGGTCCCAAACCTCTGGTGTCCGAAGACACGAATGTGATACCAAATCACTGGTGGTGCCAAACCACTGGTGACCGAAGTCACGAATCATCAAGTTGTGGGGCCAACCCACGTGTGATACCAAATCACTGGCAGACGATCCCATATCTCAAAAGTGGGGCCAACCCATGGTGGTGTTAACCACAGGGACGAGTCGCTATGAGGTACCAAACCTCTGGTGTCCGAACACACGAATGTGATACCAAAACACTGGAGATACCAAATCTCTGGTGTCCGTCGACACAATATTAATCTTCCCCCTCCTCTCATATTGCCCATAACTATACAATAGATAACCAAATCATGTCAACATACTTTGATATGAATCATATAATAAATAGATCATGATTTCAGTCCACGAATAATAACATCATATATCGAAACGGACTTACCTGTATCCTCATTCATACCATTATGGTATCATCTCAAAAACTCATCATTTCAGCTTTGACAACATAAATAGTTATTTAAAATACATATATACAAATATGAACCAAGTTATAAGTGTGTAAGATACACACCTTTCACCAACGCAAGAACTATCTCCCAAAAATCCGATCTATCGCACTAGATCACCTTGTCCTACAATCGGCCAATACAAAAAATTATTAACAAAGGCCATTCGGCCAAACCATAATACTTTAATCCTAAAACTTTAGTCTTTTCAAAAGAATGATGAATCAACAAAAATCCTTACCCCTTTGGCTTACCAACCTTTGATTGTTAGAGAGAGATAAGGCTTAAATCAATCGCTTCCAAAGTCCCAAAGAGCCTATCTTTCAAAACCGGTTGTATAAAAAAAATCAAAGAAAAACTACCCTTGAATATTCGGCCAAAACAAGGACTAAAAGAGATGGGAAGTTTCGGCTATATAGTTATGAAAGGAGAAAAAAAATATGTGAATAAAAGTGAGGGAATATGTAAGTAGAAAAGAGAATAAAAATGAGGGGATGGGGATTCCGCTTAATCAACAATGGAAGAAAGAAAAGAAAAGAGGATTTGGGGAAGAAAGAGGTTTGGCCAAATGAAAGAAAAGGGAATTGTGTTTGAGCACAAAACAAAGGAAGAAAAGAGATAGGGTTGTGAGAGATATTCGGCCAAGCACTACTTTGCCAATAGAAAGTGCACAAAAATGCACAAGTTAGATTGTAGTTTCGGTTTCAAAAGGGCAAATGAAAGAAAGTAAATTGATGTGATTTGGTTCAACAAAAAGAGGCTAAAATCAAAACCAAAATTGCACCAAAATGCACAATAACATTCGGCCAAAGGAGAGAATTTTTGGAGAGGAAAGACAATTGCAAAAAGATGTTCAAATGACAAAAATTGGCCAATATTCACCCCCAAAGCTACTTACAAAATTCGGCCACCCCCCCTAGACACCCATGCCGTCCACATTCATCCATTAATGGAATAGGAATTGTTTCCAAAACATTTCCCACAAGCCAAGCCTTATGTCCCCCCATCTTACCATAACCTTAAATAACCTTCCATAACTTCAAAATTCTTATCCCCAATATCAAGCTTTCCTTAATCATATATTCAACTTACCAAAAACAATAGTCCAACCTATCATAAATAAGTTTGACCGTCCATCAATTGAAGGATTCAAAAATAAACCTTCAAAATGCTAAACATGCTACTCGAACCTCTAACCTCAAGCGACCTTTCAAGCTCCTTAACCATCTTGCCACTTACTCCTCTTATGCTATAAATGAACACTTAAATTAACTTAAGTGCTAAGCTCACTTAATCCACTTCATTAAATGAACCATACTAAAATTTATTCTAGCTTCCTAAATAAAATCAAGCCTTCACAAGACTATGCTAACACACAAAATTCATACTCAAGCCAACACAAATGATACTCAAATTTGGGATATTACACGTATGGTATAATGGTAACTAAAGCATGTTTGGTCATGTTTTTATATCACCAATGCCGCATAAATGAATGAAAAATTTAGTAGTGAAATATGGTTCGATTGATGTTTAATTTGTACATGTGCAAAAGTTATATAATAACAGGTTTGAGATTCAACTAATGGAATAGTTCTTTTGTTATATGTTCTGTATATGATATGTTTTGATATATGCTAGATTATGTTTTAATTATGCAATGTTATGAATGTTATGATTTTAAGCCTCGATATTTGATTAAGTTACGAGCATTGATGTGATTGAATTTCAAGTTGTGAAATGTAATGAATATTTGTATGAACTGTGATATGATCGATAATGCCTCGTAACCCTAATCAGGTGTGATGATCGGTGTAAGGGTGTTACACTTCGTGTTTAATTTCCATCCCAGAGTCGAAACTTAAATAAAACATAATGAAAATGATTGTATTCTGGCTCTTTAAGAGTGAAAACTCGTTTAATCTGCTACATCGAATTACGACAGATCATGTAACGACCCAATTTCCAGAGGTGTTAAAAATCATGGTTTTGAAACCTCATTTCTGTAAACTGAGTCCGTAAGGATGAAATATAAAGATTAATGAAGTTTTCAAGAAACGATATTGAAGTTTAGTGAATTAATTTAACCGATAAAATAGCTAATTAAAGATGTAACCTCCCAAACCCGGACAAGTCGTTATAACCGAATTTAGAAAGCTACAATGAGCATTGAAATGGCCCATAAAATCTTTCGTAGTCTCCAAACATACTTTTTAAACCATTTGCGTAAATCATTCAAAACTAGTGAAATAGAATGTTCAACTTAATTTCTCAAAAACATGAGAAATTTTAGAAATCAATGATTTCAGTATGTTGTAAAATTTTGATCACTATTCAGAAGTTTCATAATTTCAATCATATTTCAAACCATTTATTTATTTATTCAAAACTAGAGGATTTGATATTCGTCATTATTTCGGAAAAACATATTAACTTTAGAAATCAAATGTCTTTAAAATCTCATTTGTAAACATTATTAATCTTGAAAATTGAGTATAATATTGATATATTTTTATTAAAATTGCAATGAAAATTTTTGCAAAAACCATATTTTTTAAAAAATCAATATTTCATGTAAATTCAATAAAACATCAATAAACAATTTTAATCCTCAAAAACTAAGTTGTATGTTTGTCTAAAATTTATTTTTGTTGTTGTGGCAGAAAAGAGTGTTTTTGTTAGGTTTTAATAAAAACCAAGTTTCATGCATAATTTTATCAAACACTAATTTATTTAGTTTTTAACACTTAATGTAATGCGATCAAGTCATGTAAAACAAAATAAAAATCCCCTAGGTAATGTCCCATGCCATAGTCTATGAACAAATTATTACAGTCCTAAAATAAGTATTAAACTTAATTTAAAATACCTATGTATGAAAACATCTGAGAAACTCCTTCGATAGTGTATCCAATTCCTAACCTTGTTGGTTATCTAAAAAAGTAGGAAAATTTAAAGGGATGGGCTTTTAAAACCCAGTGTGAATTCAACATAAAATAAAACAATATTTAAGTCATACATTTCATGAATATAGCAACATTTATATTCAACATCATCTTACATATATCAAGGTGCATGAGAAGGTCAATACAAAGCTTTTTCAAAAATCAATGTAAGTTTTTCAAAAACATTCCTACCCATCTCCACTACACACCAATAAAGAGTTCCCCAGAACTTTTCCATCTAATAACACACCACGTTGTGGCGAAGCCACCTAATATCATGATCAAACCGCATCGTTATGGTCAAGCCACTCAATAACGTTGTGGACAAGACACTCAACAGCGCGTTGGCCAAGCCACTCAATAACGTTGTGGTCAAGCCACTCAATATTGCAAGATAAAACTACTAAATTCTTCCTCTTTTCATAATCATCCCAACCCCATGCATATGATATGACATATGAACAATATTTGTTAGTAGGCATGCTTAACATGTGAATCAAATCTAAAATCAAAATAGTCGGCATGCTTAACATGCAAATCCAATATCAGTTTATCATAGTCAACATGCATAACATGCAAATCAAATATCAGTTAACAAATCAGTGGCATGATTAAAATACATATCATGCATAATCAATTTTGAAACACCCCAAACCCGGCCCACGAGCCCTGACCGAATCCGATATGTTTCGGGAGTAAAACAGTTCAAAATTTGTTTGTTTACTTTAGAAAAATTTGAGTGATTTTGGAAGAAAACTTGTTTTGTGTTGGGTTCAGTTGAAAATCTTGTTCTTTTTGAAATCAGGAATTTATTAAAAGCTTGTTTTTAAATTAGAAGACATGCCGAATTTGTTAAAGATTTATCTTTAAATTGGAAATCATTTGTATTTAGACGTCAAAACATTTGAAGGTTTATTTTAAGAAAGATTACTTAAGCGTTAATTTAATAAAATTTGTATCGTACCAAAATAATTAAAATGCAAGCGTAAACAGTTCATACTATGGCCTTATTACATCAAAAACAAAATCCGAAATAAATCCAAAATACGAAAAAGAAAACAGAAAGTCCAAATTAAAAGTAAACTCTGAGCTGAGCATGGCCACCACTAAGCTCCTGCCGACCCGGTCCGTTACTGAGCGTCACCTGAAAACATATCCCACAAAGGGGTGAGTCAAACAGACTCAGTGTATAACAACCACTCTAAGTCCTAATGATTCAGGCATATCAAATCATACATATACATATCACAATTTACAATTAATGATGCATTCCCGAACCCAAACCTAGATACCATCCGCTACACATCACCCATACCAACCATCACACCGTGGGGACTACTAACTCAACCCTCCATCCGCTACACATCATCGAAGGTAGTCGCTGCAGACGACGTGCTCATCGCCCTTATATATATTGTGGCATTGCCACGAAATAAAATTTTGTGACATGAGTCACCACATTCAGATTATGTGACCGAAGTCACCACATTCAGATATCGTGGTATAAACCACCAGATCATTTCCCCTTTCCAAATCACCCTTATGCCCCATGTTATGCAAACCATGCAAACATCATGCCATATTCTTTATTCACATTCTTATAGTTTCACATATGTGCCAGAATGAGATATTTATCATATTATACTCATAGTAGGAGTAGGTTTACGTACTGAATACTTTGTACCATTGCATGGTACCTTAGCCATATCTTTCACATTCTTAATAACACATGCATTAAAATAATACCATAAATCTATTAAGACTTAGGGTAGGGCTACACACCTGGTATACTTATCGCTTTCACTGAGACTCCCAAAAATCCCGATCTAGCGTCCTAGATCCTTAGTTCCTACATTCAGCCAACACTTAATACTTTATCAAAAGCCTATTCGGCTATAAAACCAAATCCCGAAGGGTTATCTCAACCAAATCATTACCTTGCTGCCGATTGGGTTACCAAACAAATCCCGAAAACTTTGTGTTGACTTTTCTTGCAATCGGCCAACTACTAAATCACTTAACCGGTTAGTTTTCAGCTTTTAAGTAAATAAGAATTAGATCTAAGTCACTAAATAGGCCTTGGCCGAATGTGTATGTGCACTTACCTTGCGATTCAAATTCCGAAAGTAGTCTCTTGGCTATGAAGATGTCGAAATCCTACAGAGCACATGTTAGATCCAGTTCTAACATTAAATCACAGTAAGTAGCCCTTGGACGAATATCACATAACTTACCTTGGATATTGAAATCCCGAAGCCTCCTTATAGTCGACTAGAGACAAATCCCGAAATCTCCTTCAAAATTTCGGCCACAAAATAATAATGGTATTAATTCCTAGATCTAAAAGATAAAGGAATGGAAATCGAGCAACACTTGTTCTTACCCTTAATGTTGTAGTCGACAGCACCTTTGCCTGACACCACAAAGATATTCGGCTTTGGGGCTTAATGAATAATCGGCTAGGAGTACCTTAAGATTCGGCTTTTGGAGAATCAAAAAGGAAAAGAGAAAAGAGTGTATGAGACTTAGAGAGAATCGACAATGGTGGATTTTGAGAAAAGAATATTCGGCTTTGACAAAATAAAAGAGAAGAGAAGCTTCACTAAAGAATTCGGCAGAGGAAGAAGAGAAAATAAAAGTATGAAGAATGGCCTCACTTTTCCCCTTTTTGCCGAAAATACTATGCCTAGAGCCCCTTATTCGGCCAACACCTCCTCTCACTATCAAATCCCTTATTTTGCTTCTCTTTTTCCTCTTCTTCCCTTATTCCAAATAATTTAAAAATAAATCCTCATTTATCCTCTACTTAGCCGAAATTTCAAAGGGATTAGACCACATCCACTGACAGTCCCTGTGCCATCCACCACTGCTTATCCTTGCAGCAAAATAAAAGCTCCCTTTTTTGCTTCCCTTGCAGCTCGAACCTAGGCCTCTCTGACACTCCTTGTGGCGTCACTTACTGGGCTTTAAATGGCGCCTCATTGCCACTTTAACAAGCCCATTTTTGTGTTATAAGTCACCTACAATTTCTCTTAAGGCCTCCTCTGCCTAGCTTCCTCTTTTAAACTTAAAACTTAATATTTTCTAAGGCATTTTTTCCTACATTCTAAGGTTCTCAAAATTCATAAAACATACTCATAATACACATAGGCATGCTACTTCATACAATTTAGCATAAATACATAAGCCATAAATCCGGGATATTACAGTTCTACCCCCTTAAAATAATTTCGTCCTCGAAATTACCTGGCTGAAATAAGTGAGGGTATTGCTGTCGTATTGCTTCTTCCGGCTCCCACGAAGCTTCCTCCGATCCATGATTACGCCATAACACTTTGGCTAAAGGAACTAATTTCCTTCGTAGCACTTTCACATCTCGTTCCAAGATCTGAATCGGCTCTTCCTCGTAGGACAAATCTGGCCTTAGTTCCACCCCCTTAACTGGTACCACATGAGATGAATCTGCTCGATAACGACGTAGCATAGAAACATGGAATACGTCGTGCATCTGCTTCAATTCCAAAGGCAACTCTAACTGGTATGCCACTGGTCCAACTCGCTTCAATACTCGATAAGGTCCTATAAACCTAGGACTTAGCTTCCTTTTGCGACCAAATCTCATCACCTTCTTCCAAGGCGAAACCTTAAGGAACACTTGATCTCCCACATCAAATTCTATCTCCTTTTGCCTAAGATCTGCATACGACTTCTGCCTATCAGATGCCTCCTTTAATCGTGCCCAAATTACCTCAACCTTCTCTTTGGATTTTGCCACCATCTCTGGACCCAAAACTCGACGTTCCCCTAATTCTGTCCAACACATAGGAGTGCGACACTTCCGTCCATACAACGCTTCATACGGTGCCATCCGAATACTGGCCTGATAGCTGTTGTTATACGCAAATTCAGCTAAAGGCAAATATTCTTCCCAACTTCGTCTGAAGTCTATTACACAACCTCTCAACATATCCTCTAACACTTGGATTACTCGTTCAGACTGACCGTCCGATTGTGGATGAAATGCCGTAGTGAAATCCAATCTGGTGCCTAACGCTTGATGTAGAGCTTTCCAAAACCGAGACGTAAACCTTGGATCCCTATCTGAAATCATCGACACCAGAACTCCATGCAACCTCACAATTTCTGCCACATACAACTTCGCCAACTTCTGCAAAGAATAATCAACTCGCACTGGAATGAAATGTGCGGACTTTGTCAACCGATCCACTATCACCCATGCCGAGTCCTTCTTAGTAGGCGTAAGGGGAAGCCAACTAACGAAGTCCATGGTGATTCTCTCCCACTTCAATTGCGGAATCATTATCGGTTGAAGCAATCCTGACGGAACTTGGTGTTCAGCCTTGACTTGCTGACATGTTAAGCACTTGCCGACAAATTCAGTAACTTCCCTTTTTAGACCAGGCCACCAAAATTGTTCCCTTAGATCTTTATACAACTTAGTACCTCCAAGATGTATAGCATAAGGGCTACTATGCGATTCCTAAAGAATCTTCAGCCTTAACTCCTCATTCTTCGACATACAAACCTTACCTTTGAAACATAATACCCCTTCGTCATTAATACCATAATCTTCCAACTCCCTATTTTGCACTTGCCGTAACTTAGCACTTAAATCTTCATCCAACAACCGACCCTCTTTCACTTTATTCAACCATGTCGGTTTGACTTGCAACTCTGCCAACAAACTTCAATTATCATACAAGCTAAGGTGTGTAAACATCGCCCTCAGATTCGACACTATTTTCCGACTTAGGGCATCTGCCACCACATTCGCCTTGCCCGGGTGATACTCTATGGAACAATCGTAATCCTTCAATAACTCCACCCATCTTCGCTGTCTCAAGTTCAACTCCTTCTAAGTCAGCAGATACTTAAGGTTCTTGTGGTCTGTGTAGATTATTGACTTTTCTCCATATAGATAGTGCCTCCATACCTTAAGAGCAAAGACCACTGCCGCCAATTCCAAGTCGTGCATCGGGTAGTTAACCTTATAAGGCCTCAATTGCCGAGACGTATAAGCGACTACTTTCCCATCCTGCATCAATACGTATCCCAATCTTGAATGAGAAGCGTCACAATACACCACGAAATCCTTCCCTGCCTCAGGCTGAATCAAAACCGGGGCTTCAGTCAAGACCCTCTTAAGCTTCTCAAAGCTCTCCTGTTACTTATCTGCCCGTACGAAAGGTACTTCCTTCCTCAACAACTTCGTCAAAGGTGCGGCTATTGATGAGAAGCCTTCCACGAACCTTCTGTAGTAGCCTGCCAATCCCACGAAACTACGAACCTCAGCCACAGATTTAGGCAGTTTCCAATCCAACACTGCCTCAATCTTCCTAGGATCCACCCTTATCCCTTCAGCAGACACCACATGCCCTAAGAATGCAACTTCTTTAAGCCAAAATTCACACTTGTTGAATTTGACATAGAGCTTCTTCTCCCTCAACACTTGCAACACAATCCGGAGATGCTCATTACGCTCCTCCTCGGACTTGGAATACACTAGGATGTCGCCTATGAACACAACGACGAACCGATCCAAGTAAGGTTGAAAAACCCGGTTCATCATATCCATGAATACGGCTGGGGCGTTCGTCAACCCGAACGGCATTACCAAAAACTCATAATGGCCGTATCTTGTCCGAAAAGCTGTCTTATGGATATCTGCCTCCTTCACCTTCAGCTGATGATATCCAGACCTTAGATCTATCTTCGAGAATACTGTTGCCCCCTTCAGTTGATCGAACAAGTCGTCTATCCTTGGCAAAGGGTACTTGATCTTGATGGTCAGCTTACTCAACTGACGATAATCTATGCACATACACATAGTTCCGTCCTTTTTCTTCACAAACAAGACCGGTGCTCCCCATGGAGACACACTGGGTCGGATAAACCCACGATCCGGCAGCTCTTAGATCTGAGCCTTGAGCTCAACCAACTCCTTTGGTGCCATTCTATAAGGGGCAATTGACACAGGAGCTGTTCCCGGTAGCAAATCAATTCCAAATTCCACCTCCCTATCCGGGGGTATTCCCGGTAACTCCTCCGGAAAGACATCCATAAATTCCCTTACGGTCCTAACTCCACTAACTCCCCTTTCTTTTGCAGCCAATGCACTAACGAAAGTCAAAAATGCCTTGCACCCCTTCCGAACCATCTTATCAGCTTTCAGTGTTGAAACTACATTAGACAAGTAGTTTCTTCTTTCCCCTATCATAATTATCGCCTCGTCCTCAGGCGTCCTTAATTCCATTCGCTTAGCTGCACAATCCAAAATAGCCTGATGCTCCACTAGCTAGTCCATACCAAGTATAAGATCGAATTCTCTGAAGGGTAGTTCCATTAAGTCGACAGGAAATACCACTCCCTGAATCTCTAGAGGTACACTCTGAAAGATCTTATTCACCACTACAGTTTGGCCTAATGGGCTCACTACAGTCATCTCCCTATCAGATAGTTCAGAGGCTATGCCTAGTGTTTCAACTACACTACATGCAACATAAGAATGGGTCGAGCCAACATCAATCAAAGCAAAATAAGGCTTGTTCGCTATAAGGAACGCACGGTTATATGACGCCCGGTAGCGTCTCCATCCTCCTCCTCTAACGCATCGCATACACGGACACGTTACTGTCTTGCCTCTGTATTTCCAACACCTCGACTTGGTGTTCCCCGTCCTCTTCCAAAGACACCATTACCTCTACCATTCGGACCACACGACTACCGAGGTCCGCTTGTCCAACTCTTCCAGCCTGATTAGAACCCTGACCTGTCGGTTAGCTCCCATCTATCTTAATAGGACAGTCCTTGATCATGTGTTCCTTGGACCCACACTTA
This sequence comes from Gossypium bickii, assembly GCA_025503065.1. Classification (NCBI taxonomy): domain Eukaryota; kingdom Viridiplantae; phylum Streptophyta; class Magnoliopsida; order Malvales; family Malvaceae; genus Gossypium; species Gossypium bickii. Next base: position 31,991,963 of record CP106714.1, read on the forward strand.
AAACATCCTCCCGTTTTCTTTCAACACTCCCCTAAGTGCATCTTCCCACACTGAGTACAAGTACAGACGCCTCCCGAACCGACTTGCTTGCGACCTCGCGGCCCATCAACTCTAGGCCTCTTCTCTATATTCCCAGATGATCCTGACGATCTAAAACCTCTTTTCTGCCTGTTCTGATCCGTGTTTTGCCTCACGGAGTCCTTAATCCCTTCAGCTACTTTAGCCTTCTCTACCAATGTAGAAAACTCCCGCTCCTGGTGCAGAGCTATTAACAACCTCAGGTCATCCCTTATTCCATCCTCAAAATGAACACATCGCTCATGCTCCGTAGCCACTACTCCTCGAGCATACCGACTCAACCTTAGGAATTCAACTTCATACTCTGCTACGAACTTATTCCTTTGAACCAGCCCCAGAAATGCCTTCGTCTGCGCATCAGTGTAACGTGTGCCGACATACTTCTTTTGATACGCCGCCTTAACATACTCCCAAGTGAGATCCTCAACTGTGGCACCATCCCGAACTGTGAGCCACCATTGATATGCTTCGTCGTGAAGAAGCGACACCATTCCTTCCAACTTCTCCTCAGCGGTCTGATCCAGCTCATCCATAATTCGCTCTGTTGCCTCCAACCAATACTCAGCTGTACTGGGTGCCACACCAGATACGCCACGGAACACCTCAGCTCTATTGGCTCGGAGTTGCTCGGGTACAGATTTCTGAGCTCCCATATTTCCACCTCCTCCAGCCACCATCTCAAGAACTCGTAACACTGCATGCGATACCGCATCATCCCCCGTCTGATCTTATTGCTCAACACCAACACCTAGTGGTGGGGGTGGTGGTACCTTATTTTCGGACCCTTGACCCGACCTAACGGGTTCCGACACGATCATCCTGCCTTTACCACGTCCTCGCACATTACGACCACGTCCCCTATAGCTCATTTCTACGATCGCGCTTTAATCTGATTTAAGAAATTTTATGCATTAGTCATTGTTCCACTGATTACCTGCGAAGAAAATTTATGAAAAGAAAATTAATATGGGTTCTTTCGATCGTTCACAGTTTTCGTTTCAAGTTTCTATCCTAATTCAGAGAAATACATTCATTCAGTGGTATCTACTATACACACACATTCATCACTCGAATATTTCCGTCTGTTCTAATCCTAGGGGTATTTTCGTAATTTGCCCTATAGGGGCATTTTGGTCATAAATCAGGGTCAATTTGAAAATCTTAATAAATCAGGGTACTTTGGAATTTTCGAAACTCAAGGGTATTTCAAAAATTTTTCCCAAATCAAAGGTGTTGCAGAAATTCCGAAATCGGGGTTATTTTGGTAATTTGTAAGTTAGGGGTATTTCAGTAAATTTTCCAAATAGAGCTATCTTGGTATTTCGCAAAATAGGGATTTTTGATAGTTTGTAAAGTAAGAACATTCTAGTAAAATTCGAGGGTAGTATGGTAATTTAAGATTTTTCAAACCAAGGGCATTTTAGTAATTTTACAACCAAGGGTATTTGGGTAATTTTGTAAATTGGGAATATTTTGGAAAATTTTCAAAAAAATAATTTTCTCAATTCAAAAGGATAGTTTGTTGATTTTTAAAACTAGGGTTTTCATAAAAATATGGCTAGTCCCTTTCGAGATTTAGTCATTAAGTTTCGCCCGTGAATGAGTCCTCTTGGTTAGGGTGAACCGTCACTACGCACCAGGTAGGATTCGAGCGAAGAGGAGGTGAGTCACGAGGACTGCTTAAATACCAAGCTCTTCCTGAATCCAATCCTAGACATGCGCACAATGGTTGCCACACCCTAACTCGGCGACTTAGTCACAGGTTTGTTTAATTAGGCTTTAAGTTTTATGAATTTCTATGTTGGGGTAAACTAATCCTAGGGTTCAAGTACTTCATATACTAATCTACGTTCCTGATATACCCTTCTACAAATCATACTACAGGTCACACAACAGTTAGAAGTACTTACCTGGTGGACTTCGGGTCGGAGACTTAGGTGCCATGCTAGAAAACCTGCTCATTTCACAAAACTTTTCACATAATTCATTTGGGCTCGAATATGAAAACATCGTGGGCTTTAAACCCAAGGCTGAGAGCTTAAAACTGGGCTCTGATACCAAGCAGAAACACCCCAAACGCGGCCCACGAGCCCTGACCAAATCTGGTATGTTCCGGGAGTAAAACAGTTCAGAATTTGTTTGTTTACTTTGGAAAAATTTGAGTGATTTTGGAAGAAAACTTGTTTTGTGTTGGGTTCAGTTGAAAATCTTTTTCTTTTTGAAATCAGGGATTTATTAAAAGCTTGTTTTTAAATTAGAAGACATGCCAAATTTGTTAAAGATTTATCTTTAAATTGGAAATCATTTGTATTTAGACGTCAAAACATTTGAAGGTTTATTTTAAGAAAGATTACTTAAGCGTTAATTTAATAACATTTGTATCGTACCAAAATAATTAAAATGCAAGCATAAACAGTTCCTACTATGGCCTTCTTGCATCAAAAACAAAACCCGAAATAAATCCAAAATACGAAAAAGAAAATAGAAAGTCCAAATTAAAAATAAACTCTGAGCTGAGCATGGCCACCACTAAGCTCCTGCCGACCCGGTCCGTTACTGAACGTCACCTGAAAACATATCCCACAAAGGGGTGAGTCAAACAGACTCAGTGTATAACAACCACTCTAAGTCCAAATGATTCAGGCATATCAAATCATACATATACATATCACAATTTACAATTAATGATGCATTCCCGAACCCAAACCTAGATACCATCCGCTACACACCACCCATACCAACCATCACACTGTGGGGACTACTAAGTCAACCCTCCATCCGCTACACATCATCGAAGGCAATCGCTGCAGACGACGTGCTCATCACCCTTATATATATTGTGGCATTGCCACCAGATAAATTTTTGTGACATGAGTCACCACATTCAGATATCGTGGTATAAACTACCAGATCACTTCCCCTTTCCAAATCACCCTTATGCCCCATGTTATGCAAACCATGCAAACATCATTCCATATTCTTTATTCACATTCTTATAGTTTCACATATGTGCCATAACAGATATTTATCATATTATACTCATAGTAGGAGTAGGTTTACGTACCTAAATTGTAACACCCCTAACCCGTATCGTCATTGGGACTAGGGTTGAGTGGCATTACTACACTAACTCAATTTGAAATAGACTTGGTTGGATTTAAGTATAAACAATACAATCATTTCCATAATATAATATTACAACCAATTTGAAAAATACATATATATATAAATGGTGTATATATATATATATCGAAAGCACCTCCCATATGTAATTTAGGCCATGATCAAATTTAAAACATCCATTTACATTACGAGCAAGCTATATAAAAAAATTTTCAAAATATAGCAACGATACATAACCAAGAAAATAGCCATGTTCGCACGGCTATATTTATATACAAAATTAAACATCATATGTTTCAATACTTAGCCTAACCTATGCATGCCTTCAAAATCATAACCAAAATTTAAAGTACCAAAAAGGAGGCGATAGTGTGGATGACTTTCTTGACGATCCCTCTCGAGCTCGTAGCTTAATCAAAATCTATAAAACAAAGGAGAACATTTCACACTAGTAAGCTTACTAGCTTAGTAAGTCCTAAATTCATGATAATACAACATTTAAACATTAAACATTTAAATTGAAATAATTCAACTTGTACGTTTGTACTCACATTTACTTTCAAAATTGTCAATTTCATACCTATATAACGTATAAAATTTATAGAATAATTTTTTTTAACCGAATGCTTATAAACAAAATATTTACTCATAATCCAACCGTCCACAACCAAAATGTCCTTATGTAACCATATGTAGAAACATTCATATACTTAAAGTTCAATTTTTATAATATAGCATCAAATACACAACAATCCATGTGGCCGAATATACCTAGTCTTGTATCCACATATTAGAAGACCAAAGCCACAATTTTCATATCATTCATTAGTAAAACCGAGAACACATATTAACCATATTTATATGTATATAAATTTCATTTGTAACACATACAATTTGTAATAGATAACTGAATTACTTGCTTACCTTACTTTGAATATGTAAGAAGTTAATTCCTACTTGACATGCTTACTGAGCCATTAACTCAATAAATTAGCTTTAATTCGCCTTGAACACAAATTCGGTTCCTCTTTTGTAAAAACATCATCACCGGTATCAAACCGCTAGGCGTAAAAGCCCGATAAGTAACACCGGCACAAGGCCTGCTAGGCGTAAAAGCCCGAGTCATACCAATACAGTTAAACATCCCAACACACTTCATAACTATTTTATACATATGTCCATTAATTGGGCTATCTCACATTAAACCAACAAAACCATTATATCCTTAGACAATCCAACAATTCACATCACATAACCAACTTTAATCATCAACCTAGTATACCTATATACATTCGGCCATGATATAAATGGGTACTAAAATTCATCAATTTTTTTTTATTTTTTTTTTTAAGATGATCAAAATAAATTCTTTGACATGCCTTAGCTAAAGGACTTACCTGACACTTACCTGATCAGAAATGTGCATAAAATTTTAAAGCTGTCCAACTGCATCACGTTGACTAAATTGATCATAACTCGAGTTACAAAACTCGGAATTTAGATCCGTAAATTTTCATTGAAACTAGACTCATATAACTTTGTATCATAATTTTTCCAGAATTTTTCATGTGGCCAATTAGTAAATTTTATTCATCAAAGTTACCCCTATTTCACTACTTGACAATTCTGACCTATCCTTACAAAAATACAATTATCTCATTGTACCAAATTTTAATACTGTCCTTGTTTATTCCAATCAAAAATAGACTCATTACGGATTCTAAACATATAAACCGTGCTCCATAATTATTTTTGTACAATTTTTAATAATTTTACCAAGACAGAACAGGGGCTCACGGATTCATTCAGAGCAAGTCTCACTAAAACTTAAATATCTCATAATATATAAATCCTTTGCCTACTCTGTTTCTTCCATGTAAAACTAGACACAATAAAATTTAATTTCATATTTTATTCGCTTTCTAATTCAATATACCCTATTTTTGGTGATTTTTCAAAATCACATCACTGCTACTAACTACAAACTGTTTCGTTGCAAATTATGAAAAACTAGCTTATAATCGAACATACCCACATCCCTAATTCAAGGGTTCATTTCGTATACATACATTTCCTTATCAAAAACGATTAAACTTCAATTAAGGATGCATAAACATTGCCAACATAAACCGACATTTGTATCAAAGGCACAAAAAGCATACTTAACTAAAAATCTAGCCATATTCGCATGGCAATTATACACATGAACCTTAAGTTTTCATCAAAACAAAGACAAAGTCTTTCCTCAACTACATAAATATATATATATATATATATAAATCCTCATTTTCAATTTCCAGCATCAATTACATTCCATTTTCACGTATACTATACCTTGATACATATACAATTATTTAATCCACCCAATTAGTTCAAGCTTACATATATAAATATGCATTTTGATCTCATTTCGAATATAATAAAATATTCCCCATACTACATTCGGCTTTATACAATTAAGTCTATTATTTCACTTTAGCATATACAATTAAATATTGAATAAAATTTGTATCAATCCAATTGCTTACAAACTTACCTCGAATTATATGATTTAAGCTTTTCCAGGCTACTCGTTTACCATGATCTTCCCATGATCCAACTCCTTCCCTTTTATTCTTGATCTATAATATATCAAATAAAGCTTGTTCACATTTAATTCTATTCAATTTCATCCAAAACTCAATTTTATAAAGTTTACTATTTTACCCCTCAATTATTTAAGCTTTACAATTTAATCCATATATAGCTCAAAATACAAAATGTCAACAATTTGGCCTTCTTAATAAAGGGCCGAATGTTCACCTCACCATTCCCAACTCCTTTCGTCCATTATTTAGCTAATTAACTCCTTTCTAAAATTTTCTTCTTATCAAACAACCTAATACCCGAAATTCTTCTAAAATTCTTAAGGGATTCTTCTAGTCTAGTTCGTTTCTAATATGTGCCATATTGAGTCACACAATCCTCCAACTTTATATCCATGGTAATAATCGAAACATGCCATCTAACATACATTTACAAAGGGGCTAGCTAATATGCATGTTAATAACCTCAAAAACGTTGAATTTAATAAAAACTAAGCTTAGATACCAACCTTAACAAGTCATGCATAAACCGAGATGAAGAGAGCTTGATGTTTTACCATTTAACATTTCAACATAGGGACACCCATCAATGGCCGAACACTCATCATGCTTCCATCTCAACAATTTCAACTTGGTTTCAAAAAAACTCAAGGTAAGAGACTCACAAATGCAAAAATTTTCAAAAAAATCAAGTTAAAATGCTAACCTTATTGAACCATGCAAGAGCCGAATATTTGAGTGCTCAACTCTCCTCTCTTTTGTTCTAATTTCGGTGATGGAAAAAAAAAAAAAAAAAAAAAAAAAAAAGATGATGATACTCTCTTTCCTTCCTTATTTCTTTATTTTATTAAAGAAATATGACCATATTAAATTAGTATTACATTTTATTATTATTATAACATATACAATAATCATTTCTTAGCATGCTAGCCGTCCACTACTTTGTTTTTAGGGAAAATTGACATGCAAATCCATTCTTGTAAGGAACATTTCAATTCAATCCTTTTATTTAATGAATGTTACTTTTTTACCACTTATGTAATTTGGTCCTTTTTCTTAAATTAAACATACAAACAGTCAAATAAATTCACGAAATTTCAACACAGGCTCAATCATATATATTTAACGCGAAAAATAATATTAATTTATTTTTTCGACTAGAACCCTTGGTCCCGAAGTCACATTTCTGATCAGGCTAAAATCGAGTTGTTCTCAAGTGGGATTTTATTATAATATAGTTATAAATTATAAAACAATTATAATATAATCTTTAACATATAAAATAATACTTAAAAACATGTTATAAAACCACATTGCCGTCCACTACAATTTAAAATGGGTATATTACCCTTTAAAGACTTCACTAAAATAAAGCCACATCAATTTAACCATAAATCAAATAAAAGGCCACTTTTACGAGAACTGTGATTTAGTCCTTTTTAACTAATTGAGCACACAAGCGATTAAATTTTTATACGAAACTTTCACACCCATTAATTCACATATAACTGACTCAAATTATAATATTAAAATATTTCTCGGACTTGGATTCATGGTCCCGAAACCACCGTTTCGATTTGGGTCAAATTCGGACTGTTACAACTCTCCCCCCCTTAGGGATTTTCGTCCTCGAAAATCTTACCAGAAGGTAGATTAAGGATTTGCTTCCACACAATACATTTCAAATTCACCCATGGCTTCAGATTTCAAATCTCTTTAATCTCACAATTGAAATTCTGATCTGACTTTCGCTGTACATCATCTCAGGAACAAATAACCCTATAATCAACACTTTATTTCTATAATCCCCTAAGCCAGGAATATCATAGTTCACACTCATTCATAAATATCAAATCTCAGAATGTCATACATCATGTTACTCTCATACGATCAAACTAACTGACACTGTGAGCCACCTATAACAATGATTATACAATCTCAAAACTTCTCGGTATAGACACTTTATCTCGAAGCAACAATTAATCATCGAAACTTTGAATTCTACTAAAATCATCTTAACCAAAGAGAACTCATTGGGTCTTACTAGGAACGATGTCTCAACCTTATAATAAATATCATCCTGGCTGTTAAGGAAGCATTTGAACACAGTAAAGAATCAAATATGATTTTAGTAGCAACCATTGTAGAGACATAACTTCTATAACTCTGAGGATGGTACTACTGTAGTCTCACATTTCAAGCCAGAAATTATAACCATAATAAACATAGTCATCTCTGTCATATAGAGATCTCTTGTAGAAAGTCACATGGAATCATAAGAAAACTAAAATAGTGAAATTTCAACATGTGGAGCTGTACAAGATATCTGAAAATTACAACCCGTATAGAATGATATCAATTCGATGCTATGCCAAAACATGTACGGGAAGAACAATGTCATTTATAAATACTTAAATCCCGAGAATGAGCGATATAATCTTCACGTATATTTAATGTAACAATAACCGTTAAAAGCAGAATATTAACTTCATGCGATTTTACCGTCGACTTTTGTATCCACATAATGGAATAAATTATTAGAGAAAGACATAACAATGTCGAACGTAACCCAAATAGATCAACAATACTTTCGTCTATTAATATATTTAGCTAACATTCTCATACTATAAGACTTGCTTTTTTTTTTTTTTTTTTTTCAAAATTAAATGATCACATATACTTACGAGGAAAAATGTACACATAGAATGCCCAAAAGGAATCATAGTAACTACCCAATTATAACCATTGCATTCAACCATTAATACTATTCAATCATTATTCATCTGTCTAATTCTGTCATTCGAAATTTTCACATTATCCCTTTTTGTACTGTCTTCATTTACTAATTTGTTCTCTTTTTCGACTACATTAGTAATCTTTCAAACACGAATCCTGTAACTCCACACTCGTGAGCTTATTCAACCCAAAATCTTACAAATTTCATTGTAACATTTCTTGATAAAGGGTGAGGTAGTAAAGCCTCAAATTTAACTCGCACATAAATGTACATAACACATACTATCACAAATAACCAATTTAATAAATACCATATACAACTTAACTCTATACAATCAAAAAGTACACATATTTATGTAAGTAATTTCACATGTCCGATTGCATATCCATAAAATCTCCACATGGCCGAACTTATTTATGTATAAATACTCATACATCCATTGAATACTACGATGTTACAAGTAAACAACATCAAATCAATATCATATTATCCACATATCCAAAAATGTCGAATACACAAACACATTATCTATCAACTTACTTAATCAATAAACATCACATATAATTTGTACTTAAATCAATACATACTTTATGGCCAAATAATCAAATTCACTTGAATAAGCTTAAGCTTGTTCATTTGCCACCATAATTCAATCATTTCGTAAGCATAAGCTCGTATTATAAGTCACCGGTATAAAACCTGCTAGGCATGAGCCTGAATCACACACCGGCATTAAGCCTGCTAGACCCGAGGCCTGATAATCATTCACCGGCAATAAGCCTGCTAGACCCGAGGTTTGATAATCATTCACCGGCAATAAGCCTGCTAGACCCGAGGTCTGATAATCATTCACCGGCAATAAGCCTGCTCGACCCGAGGTCTGATAATCATTCATCGGCAACAAGCCTGCTAGACCCGAGGTCTGATAATCATTCACCGGTAATAAGCTTGCTAGGCATAAAGCCCGATACATTCACTAGCCCAAGGCTTGCTAGGCTCATAGCCTGAGTAGTAATACCTAAAATTTTCTCCCCTGAATCGTTTCATATATCGAATCTTTTATGTATTTCGAACTCATTATACGAACATTCGATAGCATATATCACACAAATAACTTAACCGAATCAATTTTATACTTAGCTAAATTCGGCTAATTCACATATAATTACAATAATTCCAAATTTCAGTACATGCTAATTTACGAAAAATGATATACGATGATTATTTGCTTATAATCACCTTTGTTCTTAACACATAGTTCATAAGCCAATTCTAATCACTAAGTCACAATCGAAATTCTCATATAGCATCATAACTCAATTGTCATAACTCATATGCTCATATAATTATAACATTTATCAATAATAAAAATGCCATACACTTTGATTCATACCTTTATGAGTGTCAACTCATCACCAATATATTTTCACTCAAACATTTGTGTACACATTCTATACTATCGGAATTTAGCTTGGTTGGAAAGCGTATCTGTTTAACTAAAAAAAATTTTCCATCAGAGTTGGGAGTCATCACACTATCGCATTATAATTTAAGGCATGTATAGCTAGACTCACACGCGCTACGGTAGTCCTAGAATCGACTAAACCGTAAGCTCTGATACCAATCAAATGTAACACCCCTAACACGTATCCGTCGCCGGACTAGGGTTGAGTGGCATTACTACACTAACTCAATTTCGAAATAGACTTCAGTTGGATTTAAGTATAAACAATACAATCATTTCCATAATATGATATTACAACCAATTTGAAAAAAAATATATATATAAATGGTGTATATATATATATCGAAAGCACCTCCCATATGTAATTTAGGCCATGATCAAATTTAAAACATCCATTTACATTACAAGCAAGCTATATAAAAAAAATTTCAAAATATAGCAACGATACATAACCAAGAAAATAGCCATGTTCGCACGGCTATATTTATATACAAAATTAAACATCATATGTTTCAATACTTAGCCTAACCTATACATGCCTTCAAAATCATAACCAAAATTTAAAGTACCAAAAAGGAGGCGATAGTGTGGATGACTTTCTTGACGATCCCTCTCGAGCTCGTAGCTTAATCAAAATCTATAAAACAAAGGAGAACATTTCACACTAGTAAGCTTACTAGCTTAGTAAGTCCTAAATTCATGATAATACAACATTTAAACATTAAACATTTAAATTGAAATAATTCAACATGCGTTTGTACTCACATTTACTTTCAAATTTGTCAATTTCATACCTATATAACGTATAAAATTTATAAAATAATTTCTTTTTAACCGAATGCTTATAAACAAAATATTTACTCATAATCCAACCTTCCACAACCAAAATGTCCTTATGTAACCATATGTAGAAACATTCATATACTTAAAGTTCAATTTTTATAATATAGCATCAAATACACAACAATCCATGTGGCCGAATATACCTAGTCTTGTATCCACATATTAGAAGACCAAAGCCACAATTTTCATATCATTCATTAGTAAAACCGAGAACACATATTAACCATATTTATATGTATATAAATTTCATTTGTAACACATACAATTTGTAATAGATAACTGGATTACTTGCTTACCTTACTTTGAATATGTAAGAAGTTAATTCCTACTTGACATGCTTACCTGAGCCATTAACTCAATAAATTAGCTTTAATTAGCCTTGAACACAAATTCGGTTCCTCTTTGTAAAACACATCACCAAGCATCAAGCTGCTGGCGTAAAAGCCCGATAAGTAACAGGCACAAGGCACGCTAGGCGTAAAAAGCCCGAGTCATACCAATACTGATTAAACATCCCAACATACTTCATAACTATTTTATACATATGTCCAATTTAATTGGGCTATCTCACATTAAACCAACAAAACCATTATATCCTTAGACAATCCAACAATTCACATCACATAACCAACTTTAATCATCAACCTAGTATACCTATATACATTCGGCCATGATATAAATGGGTACTAAAATTCATCAAATTTTTTTTATTTTTTTATTTTTTTTTAAGATGATCAAAATAAATTCTTTGACATGCCTTAGCTAAAGGACTTACCTGACACTACCTGACCAGAAATGTGCATAAAATTTTAAAGCTGTCCAACTGCATCACGCTGACTAAATTGATCATAACTCGAGCTACAAAACTCGGAATTTAGATCCGTAAATTTTCATTGAAACTATACTCATATAACTTTTTATCATAATTTTTCCAGAATTTTTCATGTGGCCAATTGGTAAAGTTTATTCATCAAATTTACCCCTATTTCACTGCTTGACAATTCTGACCTATCCTTACAAAAATACAATTATCTCATTGTACCAAATTTCAATAATGTCCTTGTTTATTCCAATCAAAAATAGACTCATTACGGATTCTAAACATATAAACCATGCTCCATAATTATTTTTGTACAATTTTTAATAATTTTACCAAGACAGAATAGGGGCTCACGGATTCATTCAGAGCAAGTCTCACTAAAACTTAAATATCTCATAATATATAAATCCTTTGCCTACTCTGTTTCTTCCATGTAAAACTAGACACAATAAGATTTAATTTCATATTTTATTCGCTTTCTAATTCAATATACCCTATTTTTGGTGATTTTTCAAAATCACATCACTGCTACTAACTACAAACTGTTTCGTTGCAAATTATGAAAAACTAGCTTATAATCGAACATACCCACATCCCTAATTCAAGGGTTCATTTCGTATACATACATTTCCTTATCAAAAACGATTAAACTTCAATTAAGGATGCATAAACATTGCCAACATAAACCGACATTTGTATCAAAGGCACAAAAAGCATACTTAACTAAAAATCTAGCCATATTCGCATGGCTATTATACACATGAACCTTAAGTTTTCATCAAAACAAAGACAAAGTCTTTCCTCAACTACATAAATATATATATATAAATCCTCATTTTCAATTTCCAGCATCAATTACATTCCATTTTCACGTATACTATACCTTGATACATATACAATTATTTAATCCACCCAATTAGTTCAAGCTTACATATATAAATATGCATTTTGATCTCATTTTGAATATAATAAAATATTCCCCATACTACATTCGGCTTTATACAATTAAGTCTATTATTTCACTTTAGCATATACAATTAAATATTGAATAAAATTTGTATCAATCCAATTGCTTACAAACTTACCTCGGAATTATATGATTTAAGCTTTCCCGGCTACTCGTTTACCATGATCTTCCCATGATCCAACTCCTTCCCCTTTTATTCTTGATCTATAATATATCAAATAAAGCTTGTTCACATTTAATTCTATTCAATTTCATCCAAAACTCAATTTTATAAAGTTTACTATTTTACCCCTCAATTATTTAAGCTTTACAATTTAATCCATATATAGCTCAAAATACAAAATGTCAACAATTTGGCCTTCTTAATCAAGGGCCGAATGTTCACCTCACCATTCCCAACTCCTTTCGTCCATTAGTTAGCTAATTAACCCCTTTCTAAAATTTTCTTCTTATCAAACAATCTAATACCCGAAATTCTTCTAAAATTCTTAAGGGATTCTCCTAGTCTAGTTCGTTTCTAATATGTGCCATATTGAGTCACATAATCCCCCAACTATATATCCATGGTAATAATCGAAACATGCCATCTAACATACATTTACAAAGGGGCTAGCTAATATGCATGTTAATAACCTCAAAAATGTTGAATTTAATAAAAACTAAGCTTAAATACCAACCTTAACAAGTCATGCATAAACCGATATGAAGAGAGCTTGATGTTTTACCATTTAACATTTCAACCTAGGGACACCCATCAATGGCCGAACACTCATCATGCTTCCATCTCAACAATTTCAACTTGGTTTCAATAAAACTCAAGGAAAGAGACTCACAAATGCAAAAATTTTCAAAAAAATCAAGTTAAAATGCTAACCTTATTGAACCATGCAAGAGCCGAATATTTGAGTGCTCAACTCTCCTCTCTTTTGTTCTAATTTCGGTGATGGAAGCAAAAAAAAAAAAAATGATGATACTCTCTTTCCTTTCTTATTTCTTTATTTTATTAAAGAAATATCACCATATTAAATTAGTATTACATTTTATTATTATTATAACATATATAATAATCATTTCTTAGCATACTAGCCGTCCACTACTTTGTTTTTAGGGAAAATTGACATGCAAATCCATTCTTGTAAGGAACATTTCAATTCAATCCTTTTATTTAATGAATGTTACTTTTTTTCCACTTATGTAATTTGGTCCTTTTTCTTAAATTAAACATACAAACAGTCAAATAAATTCACGAAATTTCAACACAGGCTCAATCATATATATTTAACACGAAAAATAATATTAATTTATTTTTCCGACTAGAACCCTTGGTCCCGAAGTCACATTTCTGATCAGGCTAAAATCGAGTTGTTCTCAAGTGGGATTTTATTATAATATAGTTATAAATTATAAAACAATTATAATATAATCTTTAACATATAAAATAATACTTAAAAACATGTTATAAGACCACATTGCCGTCCACTGCAATTTAAAATGGGTATATTACCCTTTAAGGACTTCACTGAAATAAAGCCACATCAATTTAACCATAAATCAAATAAAAGGGCACTTTTACCAGTAACGCGATTTAGTCCTTTTTAACTAATTGAGCGCACAAACAGTTAAATTTTTATACGAAACTTATCGCGTTCACTGAGACTCTCGAAAATCCCGATCTAGCGTCCTAGATCCTTAGTTCCTACATTCGGCCAACACTTAATACTTTAACAAAAGCCTATTCGACTATAAAACCAAATCCCGAAGGATTATCTCAACCAAATCATTACCTTGCTGCCGATTGGGTTACCAAACAAATCCCGAAAACTTTGTGTTGACTTTTCTTGCAATCGGCCAACTACTAAATCACTTAACCGATTAGTTTTTGACTTTTAAGAAAATAAGAATTAAATCTAAGTCACTAAATAGGCCTTGGCCGAATGTGTATGTGCACTTACCTTGCAATTCAAATCCCGAAAGTAGTCTCTTGGCTATGAAGATGCCGAAATCCTACAGAGCACATGTTAGATCCAGTTCTAACATTAAATCACAATAAGTAGCCCTTGGCTGAATATCACATAACTCACCTTGGATATTGAAATCCTAAAACCTCCTTATAGTCGACTAGAGATGAATCCCAAAATCTCCTTAAAAATTTCGGCCACAAAATAATAATGGTATTAATTCCTAGATCTAAAAGATAAAGGAATGGAAATCAAGCAACACTTGTTCTTACCCTTAATGTTGTAGTCGACAGCACCTTTGCCTGACACCGCAAAGATATTCGGCTTTGGGGCTTAATGAATAATTGGCTAGGAGTACCTTAAGATTCGGCTTTTGGAGAATCAAAAAGGAAAAGAGAAAAGAGTGTATGAGATTTAGAGAGAATTGGCAATGGTGGATTTTGAGAAAAGAATATTCGGCTTTGACAGAATAAAAAAGAAGAGAAGCTTCAGCAGAGGAAGAAGAGAAAAGAAAAGTATGAAGAATGGCCTCACTTTTCCCCTTTTTGCCGAAATTACTATGCCTAGAGCCCCTTATTCGGCCAACACCTCCTCTCACTATCAAATCCCTTATTTTGCTCCTCTTTTTCATCTTCTTCCCTTATTCCAAATAATTTAAAAATAAATCCTCATTTTGTAAGAGTATGCCCAAAGATCAATCATGAAATGGTTGTAATAACATACTTAATTTACCATATTTATTAATATAAAGCGTTGTCATTATTATTTTAGTTTTTCTTTCTGTGTGTATAAATAAACTATTTTATAATAATGTCCTGAGAATAATATGATTATTCTTAAAAGATCCTTAGTCGAGTATTATTGTTGACTAGGACAACAATAATGCATTAAGACTAACATGTAGTTGATTGATGATAAAGAGTTGTCATTGATATGGAGTGTCAAAATCAATGCATGAATCGTGTGTTAGAGAACAACATATTGGATTGACCCATTATGAGTATGTTTCTTGGATTATTATGTAATTGTCACAACATTACTCATAGTGATTAATATGTACATGATCCTCGGACTTGAGATCATTATTATCCGACATCATGAGTTGTATATTTTGATACTGATCAAGCATACCGTAAATAACGAGTTGTTCTATAAAGGTTGATGTTGGATATACCACAATCTATGTAGAGGATATGGTTGATCAATAAAGGATAAGTCCCTCCTACATAATAGGAGTAACATCTTAGGCCACTTGATTGAGTGAGACTAGAAATGCATGGCCATGCTCAAATAAGTTGATATGAGATGTCATACTAATTTGTATATCATAGTCTACTCAAGATATCAAGAAACATGGGATGGACTATGCAAGTGTGACTATCCCATGACTTGTATCCGTTCAGAGATAAAGGACTTAAGGATTAATGCATGAAAGGTTAATCATGAATGGTTATGTCAAATCATGACTTCTTGTAACTTAGGTAGCAATGATGCATTGCTAGATGCCACTCATTGTCTGTGACAATAAAATCGTCCTAGTATTATTACATTAACGTTGCAAGAACCTACTGTGGTCACACCCTATGGTTGAAATGAATGGAATAAAATATAGTTGGTATTGTGTTTGGTTGTCACATGAATTAAATTAATTAAAAATTAATTTAATTGGGCAATCAAATATTGAACATATTATATGTACAAGGATGTTGTACACATAATGATAACATAATTTTATTAATATATGAATTTGATTCATATATAAATTTAAATAAATATAGTTTACTAAAATCCTTATTATAATTAATGCAATTATAATTTTCAGATATAATTAATGTAATTATAATTTTCGGTTAAAAACTTTATTGTATTTATTTAATCTTGTAATACATTCAAGAGATACCAATTATAAAAGGCCCAATTAAGAGGATACCTATTATAAAAGGCCCAATGAGAAAGGCACCCATTATAAAAGGTATTAAAAGGAGACAAAGCTGAAAATAAAAAAAAAAAACCCTAAGTGATTGCTTGGCAGGTCTAGCAGCCGTCAAGCAAATAAACCTCCAAAATAGTTTTGGAGATTTCTTCCGTTCATAGTCAAACCGAGTGGATCACGTAGAGGCCGACATCAGAAAAGGTTGTGGCTTGATTCGACAGTAGATCAAAACTCTTGTTGCCAAGGCGTCACTGTCTACTCAGATTGAAGTTTTGGTAATTTTGAAACCTTTATTTCACCCCAATTCGTTCCTCACACATGGATTCCTGATTTGGATCACCGGATCTAATTTTATTCTGCTGTGCCATGGGGTTCCGACGTTCCAACACATTTATCCTCTACTTAGCCGAAATTTCAAAGGGATTAGACCACATCCACTGACAGTCCCTGTGCCGTCCACCACTGCTTATCCTTGCAGCAAAATAAAAGTTCCCTTTTTTGCTTCCCTTGCAGCTCGAACCTAGGCCTCTCTGACACTCCTTGTGGCGTCACTTACTGGGCTTTAAGTGGCGCCTCCTTGCCACTTTAACAGGCCCATTTTTGTGTTATAAGTCACCTACAATTTCTCTTAAGGCCTCCTCTGCCTAGCTTCCTCTTTTAAACTTAAAACTTAATATTTTCTAAGGCATTTTTTCCTACATTCTAAGGTTCTCAAAATTCATAAAAATACTCATAATACACATAGGCATGCTACTTCATACAATTTAGCATAAATGCATAAGCCATAAATCTGGGATATTACACATTTCGCCATAAAATCACATGTCATGAGATTTGATATATACACATCATTTCACATTAATCATTTATTCACATCACTTATAACATACAATCAACACAATAGTCAGTTAGAAATACTTACTTGTGTCCCCCCCTTTTTTTTATTGTGCATCCGTTTGGAATACTTAATGTATCCCCAATATTCCACAACATATATATTAATCGAAGTTTCAATTTTAATAAATATTATTATTATTGATAAATCTATTATTAAATTTTCTGATAAGTTAAATCCACACCTGATGATTAGCTTTTCCACTAGATCTAAACTCCTATCTTCAGTGATGGGACAAAAATATAGATCTCCCACTTAATCTGATTTAAAAGATGATTTATTAAAAAATACAATTAATAGTCTTGGCCATGAATTCAATCTTTAACTCTTAAGAGTTTGAGTAGAGAACTTACTCTTGTTTCCTTTTTATGAAGAAATCCGATTGATTTCTTATGAGTGTAGAGAATCCAAATAATCAAATTTGTAACATCCCAAAAATCGGGGGTTAGTAGAATCAGGTTTGTGAATCAAGAGAGAGTGGTGATGCCTTAATTTTTGATATTACCTATGCATTTTTAGGAAATAAATGAGGTATTGGTTTGTTGGTTAAGTGTTAGGGAAATGTTCCTTGAAAGCCAAGTTCAAATCCCTTTTCTCTCACCATTTTTATTATTTTGCAAACTTTTCCTTAAACCCTAGTTTGTGACATGTCATATTTTTTAAAATAAATAGTTCACAATTATATAAAGAATGAGTTATTGGTTTGATGGTTAAACATTAGTGAATTTATCCTTGAGGTCCTAACTTCAATTCCATTCCCATGCAAATAATTAATTTTTTTTGACAAAAACCCCCTTGTTTTAATGTGTGGGCCATCCAAGCCTAGTTAACCTAGGTATAAATATTAAATTTTCACTAATAAGCAACTTCTAACCCTCCTCCTCATTTCCTTAGCCGCTTCTCTCCTTCTCTTTGATTTTTTTTCCCTTTCCTCCATTGTTGTCGTTACCTACACCTAGTTTTACCATCTCTTTCTTTTTTTCTCCTTTTTGCCACAAGATTTGTTAACATATTCTTCACCATATTGTTGTAATATTTCCTCATTAAAATCAGCCCAAAATCTGAAATCTTGGACTCCAAGATCGATCCCGAATGTTGCCAAGAAAGTGTCATTCTTAGTTTCACCCAACTAGCTTGGGTAAGGTCTCTTTCTCTTCAATTTCTTGATTAATTTTGTCAATTAAAAAATTATAGATCTGAAATTTGGTGGATTTTAAATGATTTCAAAGGTATTTTTCCATATTTCAATGAAATCTCATTTTAAGATTTAGCCTCAATTTTGGCCACCTGGGTAGTGGTGCGTGCACCTATGGGCAAGAAAATGGGTTGTTTTGTTTCTTGGTTCTTGCATATATTTTTCCAGCCTGAATTTGATTTCTTTAACCCTCCTAATAATATTTTAAACCCCTTTCAATTAGGGAAAAATTTTCTTGATCGATTGACCATTCGAAACCCACAAATCGTGAAGCGTAAGTGCAATTAAGGGTAACTAGTTTGTTATTTTGACATAGTTGTTGGGTAAAGTTTATGAATTGATTAAATGAAGGAATTTAATCATTAATTAGCTACTTATTTTACAGTATATTATTGAATTAGGTGCTGACCCAAAAGCCCCAAATCATCCGTAAAGGCGAAGAACGATTGTACTTACGGTTTGCATCGATATAGTGTAAGGAATCTAACTAGTTTGGACTCATAAAATAGTTATAACTTCAACGATTGGTTTGAACTCATAAGTAGGTGTTTTGGGTCTGGTTTAATGGTAAATTTATTGAATTTATACTGAATTTTGGTGTAATATCCGGGTTTTGGGGGTCGTGCATTGTTAAATTGTATTTGTGTGTTAATGTGCTCTGTATGCTATTTGGAAGTATTTGGGGGTTTCGGGAAACCTTGGGCATGGGTAGAAGTCATAGGAAACTTTTTGTTATGAGCTGAGCAAAGGAGAGCTAGGGGAGCTAGGCCTTAAAAGAAATTAGGAGTGGATTATGACACAAAGAAGGGAGTAGTGGAGTGGCAAGGTAGCACCTAGGAGCAAGGGGAGAGGGTGGCGTCACTTGGAGTGTCAAGGGGGAGGAGGTTCGAGCTGCGAAGCCGGCATTTTGAATTACTTTTTGCGTCAAGGAGGAGAGAGAGTTGGACGGCATTTGAACTCTGGAAAGGATGAAGTTGGACTTGGTCAAGAAATTCGGATAGAGAGTGGAGAGCTTTTTGAGGAGTTTGACTCATTCAAACAAGTTTAAATGAGAAGTGAAGAGGAAAAATAGGAGGAAAATGTGGGATAGGGAGAGGAGGAGCTAGTGGCCAAATATGGAACTCTAGGGGATGTGTATGTTCGGTTTTGAAGTGTTGTAAGGGTAAGTTGCCGAAATTCTTCTAACCTTCTCCTATTCTTCTTTTTCTTTCTCTCAACCCCAATCCTGTACCTATTCCCTTGTGGCTGAATATCCCATTTTCATTAAGAGCCATAGCCGAATCTTGTAGTCCCCTCTTTCTCTCTTCTTTTTTTAAATCCTTAAAGCCGAAACACTTCTTGTTGTTAGCCAAAACCTTTCTTTTTGGATTCAAAAGCCGAAAGTGACAGTGTAGTTCTCTTCTTCTTCTTTTCTTTGTCCATTCGTATCATCACCTTTTCCCAAATCATTCTTTTTCTGTCATATTTTAAAAGCCGATTCTCTAAAGGTGGTGCCGTCAACTACTCTCTCTTAATCTCTTCAAACGGGTGTTGGTGGTAAGTAATTTTCTTCTTTAGCAATCGGTTTACCTCTTTTTCTTTTGGTGTGCCGAAACCAAGTGGTCGGCCTTGGTTTTCAGGGATGGCCGAATCTTCATAGGGCCATAATCTTGTGTTCTTTTGAATGTAGCCAGCGTAAAGGAGCATAAAAAATTCCCTTGTGTTCGACTACTCAAGGTAAGGGGTTAGTATTCGACCAGAGGCCACTTTCATAAGCTTTATTTGTAGGAGCCGATTCTAAACTTTCGACAACCTTCAAAGATCAAGTGAGAGTCTTTGGGTTTTGGTCAACCTTGGTAAGATTATTCGATGTAGATGTTATTTAGTTTCGTATGGATCTGACTCGATTTCTTAACGGGATTTTCTGACTAAGATATTATTGATGGATGCGGGTACCAGTCAAGAAGGAAAAGGGGTAGCCCCTACCCCTAAATTTAAGAAGCAATCGGTCTCTCTGCGATGCGGGATTGGCCACCGGGGTGTGAGCCAGCGTCGGGCCAGGATTATAGTCAGATAGCGGTAGTTTCGCTTAGTGACAGTGTCGGTATTGAGAGCGTAATACTTCAGGTTATCAGGTGTGTGATTAATTCGCGGTTTCCTGATTATATTAAATAATTGTATGTGTTATGAGTATGATGACTAATGCAGTGGCAATAACAAGATGGTTACCCTTAACAGGCATGTCGCTAATCAGGTCAGTGTTAAATGCCGATGAGATTGTGATTATTGCTGTGGATATGTGCTGTATGCCTATTAACCTGTTCATGCATTATTTTATCATATCATTATCGTATGTTGCATAATCATGGGGCGGGATTTGTATATTTGAAAGAAGGATAGGGTGTACATTTATGTACAGGGTTTAGTGATGGCTACGAGCCTCACGTGGATTGATGTTCGGCTCTGTGCCTCATCACGGTTGGTGTCGGCTTTGTGCCACATCGTGGTTGGTGATGGCTATGTGCCTCATCGTGGATTGATGCTAGCCATGAGCTACATCGTGGATTGACGTTAACTGCGGTCACGTTGTGGATTATATTGTGATTTGATCACGTGGACTAGTGGCTAGACCACTTGGTAGATGGCATTGACTGCCAAATTGGTGTGTAGAGGTTGGAGGGTCGATTTAGTAATCCCCTGGTGTGTGGTGGCTGGATACAGGGGTGTGTAGAGGATGGACCCTAGGCTGGGTTGGGTGCATTTTGCATTATTTTCTGATATGTGGATCGGTGTGGTTTGGGCCAAGCCCATATGTAGAAATCTGTGGATTAATTATACACGAGTCTGTTGACTCACCCAATCCTTACCAAACAATGCAGGTAATTCATGATGTTTGGACCGGGCTTGGATGGGATTCGAGATGGCCATGCGAGACTTGATTTTTAAATTTAAAAACATTTACTTTTAATTTCGGGTTATTTGGGATGTTTTGATGTAATAAGGCCATTTAAGTATTTTGTTTTTTTTATTTATTATGGTTTATGCTAAGACTAGACATGAGTTAGTAATTGCAATCAATTTTGAGACAATAGCGTTTTTATAATTTAATAACTTAATTAAGGTTTTCTAATTGAGATACTCGTAATTACTTGGATTCTTTCAAACTTTAATTTCAAAAGTGTTTTTCTGAATGAAGCGTTACTCTAAGAAACTGAATCCTGTTTTAAAACTTAACCTTTATTAATAAAGATTTGGTTAAGCACTTGTTTTCATCCTAACTCTAACACTGTTACAATCAAGTTTTATCCTCACTTAGCCAATTTCAACTTAAAGTTTTCCAAAGAAAGATACAGAATTTGACCATCTTATTTTAGGCCGGGTTTGGGGTGTTACAAATTGGTATCAGAGCCCAGTTTCTATACTCGGCCTATGATTTTTGGAGGCCCATAAACGTTTTCACTCTGTGTTTTAGTGGAAAGATTTTTCAGGAAAAAGGGTTTTATGAAGCATGGCACTCGAATCGTCCAGACCAGTCTCTTTGGGTAAGTCTTCTGACTTGATAAACACATGAAGGTGAATATGTGCTATGTTGAGATGATATATGGACTGCAGACCCTAGGACTATCTCTTTAGAGACTGAGACTTTAGGGTTGTGTGGTTATTACGAAACGACAACTTGAGATTCTTTGCATAAAACTACTTCTTTAATAAAAAAGAGATAAGATTCTAATGCATAAGACTTCTTAAAATAGATTAAAACGCGGTATTAGACATGAGTTCTAGGGGACATGGTCGCAATACCCGTGGGCATGGTAGAGGCAGAATGATTGTGTCAGAACCAGTCGGGTCAGGTCAGGGTTCTGAAAATGAGGCTCCGCCACCAGCTATGGAGGCAGAGTTCCAGGGGCAAACGAAAGGAGATGATGCAGTATTGCAGGCTATGCTGCGGGTGTTAGAATGAATCGCAGGAGCTAATATGGGCAATGGGGCTCGAAAATCAGTATCTGAGAGACTTATAGCAAATGGAGCTGAGGTATTCAGAGGGGGTATCTGGAGTAGCTCCAAATGTGGCGAAGTATTGGCTAGAGGCAGTCGAAAGGATTATAGGCGATTGGACCGCATCTCTTGAGAGAGAAGCTAAAAGTCTTTGTCTCGTTGTTCGGACGATGCTTACTTACAATGGTGGCTCACGATCAGAGTGGGTGGAGTTATTTTAAAGTCAAGTTTGAGGGAAAGTACGTTGGAGCTAGTTATGTGGACGCTCAGAGGAAGGCGTTCCTCAATTTAATGCAAGGTGGCAAGTCGGTAGCGGAGTACGAGGCAAAATTTTTGCGATTGAGCCGGTATGCTCGGGGCATCGTAGCCACTGATTATGAGAGGTGCGTCAGATTCAAGGATGGATTGCGGGATGAGCTGCGGGTATTGATTGCTCCGCAACGGGAGAGAGACTTCGCCATTCTAGTAGAGAAAGCTCGGATAGCCGAGGAGGTCAAGAGGACAGAGAGACAGAGCAGAGATAGGGATAGGAACCGGAAAAAGAGGAGCTTCAGGCCGTCAGCACCATCTGGGGTTTATCAGAAAAGACCCAGGGTTGAAAATTCTGTTCATGCACCGGTACCAGTTGCTGGGAATCAGACTCGCCCATGTGTCCAGTGTGGGAGAACTCATACAGGAGAGTGCTGGAGTAAGGGTAAGGAATGTTTCCGGTGTGGATCCAAGGCTTATTTGGTTAGGAATTGTCCGCAGGAGTCGGATAGGGCTCGGTCTTTAAGTCAGGGGCATGTGCAACCAGGTAGGGGTGGTCAGCAGGCGATGATGGGTCGTGGTCCGAACCATGGAGGGAACGGTTCTGACCGAGGTCGTGGAGCACCAGGCAGAGGTGCTAGGGGTTCAGATGCGAGACAGCCAGGGTTGGTTTATGCAGCCAGGCGTCGCGAGGAGGGGGATGCGCCAGATGTGATTATGGGTACGTTCATTATTGCTGGATTACCCTTTACTGCTTTAATAGATATCGGGTCAACTCATTCTTATATTGCTAGTAATGTCTCTGGAACCTTGAATGTGAACTGTGAGATTGTACCTAGGAAGATGATTGTACTTAGTCCTTTAGGGCAATCAGTGATAGTAGACAAACTCTTTAGGGGGTGCCTTTAGAGGTTCAGGGGCCGAAGTTTCTAGCTGATTTAATGGAACTGCCATTCGGGAAATTTGACTTAATCTTAGGCATGGACTGGCTGACGAAGTATCAGGCGAATCTGAATTGTGCTTCTAAACGCATATCGTTGAAAACTTCAGGTGATGAAGAGATCGTAGTGATAGGTGAAAGGAGGAATTACTTGTCGAATGTAGTGCCTGCTCTTAAGGTAGAGAAGATGGTGAGGAAGGGGTGTATGGCTTTTCTTATGGTTGTCAGTGCTTTGGAGGCTAAGAAAGCAGCGGTAGGAGAGGTCAGGACAATGAAAGAGTTTGGGGATGTCTTTCCGGAAGAACTTACAGGGTTGCCTCCAGATCGCGAGGTGGAATTCGAGATTGACTTGTTGCAGTGCTGCGCAAAGTATCTATCGCTCTGTACAGAATGGCACCAAAGGAGTTGGTGGAGCTTAAGGCTCAGATCCAAGAGTTGCTTGATCGTGGGTTTATCCGACCCAGCATGTCTCCATGGGGAGCACCGGTCTTATTCGTAAAGAAGAAGGACGCGACTATGCGCATGTGATAGAGTATCGGCAGCTGAATAAGCTGACAATCAAAAACAAGTACCCACTGCCGAGGATAGACGATTTGTTTGATCAGCTTAAGGGAGCTACGGTGTTTTCAAAGATAGATCTAAGGTCGGGATATCATCAACTCAAGGTGAAAGAAGCAGACATCCATAAGACAGCTTTCCGGACTCGATACGGGTATTATGAGTTCCTGGTGATGCTGTTCGGGTTGACGAACGCCTAGCAAAGCTGCGTTCATGGAGATGATGAATCGGGTTTTCCAACCCTACTTGGATCAGTTCTTCGTTGTGTTTATAGACGACATCCTAGTATATTCCAAGTCTGAAAAGGAGCACGATACACATCTTCGGGTAGTGCTGCAGGTTTTAAGAGAAAAGAAGTTGTACGCCAAATTCAGGAAGTGTGAATTACGGTGAGGAGGTTGCTTTTCCGGGGTCATGTGGTGTCGGCGGAGGGGATAAGAGTGGATCCTAGGAAGATTGAGGCGGTGCTAGATTGGAAACCATCTAGGGCGGTGGCGGAGTTCGCAGATTTCTTGGGGTTAGTAGGCTACTACAAGAGATTTGTAGAAGGGTTCTCGTCTATAGCGACACCTTTGTGAAATTATTGAGAAAGGATGTACCTTTCGTGTGGATGGATAAATGTGAGAAAAGTTTTGAGAGATTGAAAAAGGTTTTGTGAAGCTCAGATTTTGAATCAGTAGGAGGCGAGTAAGGACTTTGTGGTGTCTTGTGATGCTTCACACTCGAGGTTGGGTTGCATCTTGATGCAAGGCAGGAAGGTTGTTGCTTATGCATCTCGGTGATTAAGGCCTCACGAGGTTAACTACCCGACGCATGATCTAGAGTTGCATTCTTTGTAGTTTTTGCGCTAAAGGTGTGGAGGCACTATTTGTATGGAGAAAAGTTAGTGATCTACACGGACCACAAGAGTCTGAAATATTTGCTGACTCAGAAGGAGCTGAACTTGAGACAGCGAAGATGGGTGGAGTTATTGAAGGATTACGATTGCTCAATCGAATACTATCCGGGTAAAGCAAATGTGGTAGCAGATGCCCTAAGTCAGAAAGTAGTAACAGATCTAAAGGCGATGTTTGCACATCTCAGTCTCTATGATGACGGGAGTTTAATAGCAGATTTGCAGGTGAAGCCGACATGGCTAGATCAGGTGAAAGAGAAGCAGTTGGTGGATGACAAGCTGAGTGTTAAGCTGCTGCAGGTTCAGAATGGGGGGTTGGAAGACTAAAGCTTGAACAGCGATGGGGTATTATGTTTTCGAGGTAGGGTATGTATGCCAAAAGATGAGGAGTTAAGGCAGAAAATTCTTTGGGAATCTCATAGTAGCCCTTATGCTATGCACCCTAGAGGGTGTAAGTTATACAGGGATCTACGAGATTAGTTTTGGTGGCCTGGTCTTAAGCGAGAAGTCACAGGATTTGTAGGGAAGTGCTTAACGTGTCAGCAGGTTCAAGCTGAATACCAAGTGCCTTCGGGGTTGCTACAACTAGTGAAGATTCCGTAGTGGAAGGGGGAGAGGATTACTATAGACTTCGTGGGCAGGTTTCCCCTTACGCCTACCAAGAAGGACTCGATATGAGTGATAGTGGATCATTTGACAAAGTCTGCACATTTCATACCAGTGCGGGTCGACTATTCTCTTCAGAAGTTGGCAAGGTTATATGTAGCAGAGATTGTCAGGCTACACGGGGTGCCGGTATCAATTATCTCGGACAGGGATGCTAGGTTTACGTCTCAATTTTGGAGGGCATTGCATCAGGCATTAGGCACCAGGTTAGACTTCAGTACGGCATTTCACCCGCAAACGAATGGCCAGTCTGAATGGGTAATTCAGGTGTTAGAGGATATGTTGAGAGGGTGCGTGATTGATTTCAGAGGAAGCTGGGAGGAGTTCTTGCCTTTAGCGGAATTTGCATACAATAGCAGCTACCAAGCAAGTATTCAGATGGCATCGTATGAAGCGTTGTATGGACGGAAGTGTCGCACTCCTACGTGTTGGACAGAACTGGGGGAACATCATGTTTTGGGTCTAGAGATCGTAGCAGAATCTGAAGAAAAGGTTAAGGTAATTCGGGCACAGTTGAAGGAGGCATCTGATAGGCAAAAGTCATATGCAGATCTTAAGCAGAAAGAAATAGAGTTTGCTGTAGGGGATCAGGTGTTTCTGAAAGATTCGCCGTGGAAGAAGGTGATAAGATTTGGTCGTAAAGGAAAGCTGAGTCCCAGGTTTATAGGACCTTATCGGGTTTTGAAGCGGGTTGGACCAGTGGCATATCAGTTGGAGCTGCCTTCGGAGTTAAAACCGATGCATGATGTGTTCCATGTTTTGATGCTACGTCGTTATCGATCGGATCCATCACACGTGGTTCCAGTCGAAGAAGTAGAGTTGAGACCAGACTTGTCTTACGAGAAAGAACCGACTCAGATCTTGGAGCGGGATGTGAAAGTGTTGTGGAGGAAATCAGTTCCTCTAGACAAAGTGTTATGGAGAAACCATGGGTCGGAAGAAGCTCCGTGGGAGCCAGAGGAAGCAATGCGGCAGCTTTTGACCAGGTAATTTGGAGGCCGAAATTATTTTTAAGGGGGGTAGAACTGTAATATCCGAGTTTTGGGGGTCGTGCATTGTTAAATTGTATTTGTGTGTTAATGTGCTCTGTATGCTATTTGGAAGTATTTGGGGGTTTCGGGAAACCTTGGGCATGGGTAGAAGTCATAGGAAAATTTTTGTTTTGAGCTGAGCAAAGGAGTGCTAGGGGAGCTAGGCCTTAAAAGAAATTAGGTGTGGATTATGACACAAAGAAGGGAGTAGTGGAGTGGCAAGGTAGCGGCTAGGAGCAAGGGGAGAGGGTGGCATCACTTGGAGTGTCAAGGGGGAGGAGGTTCGAGCTACGAAGCTGGCGTTTTGAATTGCTTTTTGCGTCAAGGAGGAGGGAGAGTTGGACGGCATTTGAACTCTGGAAAGTATGAGGGTGGACTTAGTCAAGAAATTTGGATAGAGGGTGGAGAGCTTTTTGAGGAGTTTGACTCATTCAAACAAGATTGAATGAAAGGTGAAGAGGAAAAATAGGAGGAAAATGTGGGATAGGGAGAGGAGGAGCTAGTGGTCGAATATGGGACCCTAGGGGATGTGTATGTTCGGTTTTGAAGTGTTGTAAGGGTGTGTTGCCGAAATTCTTCTAACCTTCTCCTATTCTTCTTTTTCTTTCTTTCAACCTCAATTCTGTACCTATTCCCTTGTGGCCGAATATCCCATTTTCATTAAGAGCCATAGCCGAATCTTATAGTCCCCACTTTCTCTCTTCTTTTCTTAAATCCTTAAAGCCGAAACACTTCTTGTTGTTAGCCGAAACCTCTCTTTCTGGATTCAAAAGCCGAAAGTGACAATGTAGTTCTCTTCTTCTTCTTTTCTTTGTCCATTCGTATCATCACCTTTTCCCAAATCATTCTTTTTCTGTCATATCTCAAAAGCCGATTCTCTAAGGGTGGTGTCGTCGACTACTCTCTCTTAATCTCTTCAAACGGGTGTTTCTTCTTTAGCAATCGGTTTACCTCTTTTTCTTTTGGTGTGCCGAAACCAAGTGGTCGGCCTTGGTTTTCAGGGATGGCCAAATCTTCATAGGGCCATAATCTTGTGTTCTTTTGAATGTAGCCAGCGTAAAGGAGCATAAAGGATTCCTTTGGGTTCGGCTACTCAAGGTAAGGGGTTAGTATTCGGCCAGAAGCCACTTTCATAAGCTTTATATGTAGGAGCCGATTCTAACAGGGTTAAAGTAGGGATTTCGACAACCTTCAAAGATCAAGTGAGAGCCTTCGGGTTTTGGTCAACCTTGGTAAGATTATTCAATTTAGATGTTATTTAGTTTCGTATGGATCGACTCGATTTCTTAATGAGATTTTTCGACTAAGATATTATTGATAGATACGGGTACCAGATCAAGGAGGAAAAGGGTAGCCCTACCCCTAAGTTTAAGAAGCAATCGATCTCTGCGATGCGGGATTGGCCACTGGGGTGTAGGCCAGCGTCGGGCCAGGATTATAGGCAGATAGCAGTAGTTTCGCTTAGTCACAGCATCGGTATTGATAGCGTAATACTTCAGGTTATCAGGTGTGATTAATTCGCGGTTTCCCGATTATATTAAATAATTGTATGTGTTATGAGTATGATGACTAATGCAGTGGCAATAATAAGATGGTTACCCTTAACGGGCATGTCGCTAATCAAGTCATTGTTAAATGCCGATGAGATTGTGATTATTGCTGTGGATATGTGCTGTATGCCTATTAACCTATTCATGCATTATTTTATCATATCATTATCGTATGTTGCATAATCATGGGGCGAGATTTGTATATTTGAAAGAAGGACAGGGTGTACATTTATGGCTACGAGCCTCACGTGGATTGATGATCGGCCCTGTGCCTCATCGCGGTTGGTGTCGGCTTTGTGCCCCATCGTGGTTGGTCATGGCTATGTGCCTCATTGTGGATTGATGCTAGCCATGAGCTACATCGTGGATTGACGTTGACTACGGTCACGTTGTGGATTATATTGTGATTTGATCACATGGACAAGTGGCTAGACCACTTGGTAGATGGCATTGACTGCCAAATTGGTGTGTAGAGGTTGGAGGGTCGATTTAGTAATCCCCTGGTGTGTGGTGGCTGGATACGGGGGTGTGTAGAGGATGGACCCTAGGCTGGGTTGGGTGCATTTTGCATTAGTTTCTGATATGTGGATCGGTGTGGTTTGGGCCAAGCCCATATGTGGAAATCTGTGGATTAATTATACACTGAGTCTGTTGACTCACCCAATCCTTACCAAACAATGTAGGTAATTCATGATGTTTGGACCGGGCTTGGATGGGATTCGAGATGGCCATACAGACGCAGTTTTTAAATTTAAAAACATTTACTTTTAATTTCGGGTTATTTGGGATGTTTTGATGTAATAAGGCCATTTAAGTATTTTGGTTTTTATTTATTTATTATGGTTTATGCTAAGACTGGACATGAGTTAGTAATTGCAATCAATTTCAGACAATGACGTTTTTATAACTTAATAACTTAATTAAGGTTTTCTAATTGAGATTCTCGTAATTACTTGGATTCTTTCAAACTTTAATTTTAAAAGTGTTTTTCCGAATGAAGCGTTACTCTATGAAACTGAATCCTGTTTTAAAACTTAACCTTTATTAATAATGATTTGGTTAAGCACTCGTTTTCATCCTAACTCTAACACTGTTACAATCAAGTTTTATCCTCACTTAGCCAATTTCAACTTAAAGTTTTCCAGTGGCATTCCGAATTTGGCCGTAGTGTTTTGGGCTGGGTTTGGGGTGTTACATTTGGTTCAGGATCGTTTAAGGAATTGTTAAGGAAAATTGGAAAATTCGTTAGTGTGTTGCGAGGAAGCGAAGAATAAGGTGTGGGTCCTAAAGTTATAAAAATTTTTCAAAATGTTAAATATCATGTTATATTTAAATTATCTTGCTGATTGGATTGACTTAATAGCCAAATTATTCATTTTGTGAGTGGCCGAACCAGATATGTTTCGAGCCTTAAAAGATTGACATGTTGGCAAAATTGCTAGTTTGATAGTATGAATGTTTGATTAAGTTTGTAATTGCTTATTTGAGTTATGAGATATGAGAATGTTTGACTGAATGATATAATGTGTTAAGATATTAAACTTATGTATGATTTAAACGCATGAGATATTTGTTATATTATGTGTAATAGCCCAAATTTTAGCGATGTAGGAAATAGTGGTTCGAGACCACCAAATCCGATAAATGAACTCGTAAATTATATTATTTAATGTTTATGAGCCAAATGTAGCTTTTAAAATACTTCTGAAATAGTAAACTGTATTTTATAAAGATTTATTAGGTTAAGAAATTGAGAAAAAGAGGTATTGAGATCTCGGTGTTATAAACCGAGCCATAAATATTTTTATGAATATTTACGGAGTATCAATAAGGTAATATTAAAATTTCGTCAGAAAATTTTAACGCTTCGGTAGTCAATTAGATAAAAAGGACTAAATTGAAAAGGCCAAAACTTGCTAAAGTAATTAAATAGCTTAACCATTAAATAAGGAAGGACTAAAAGGGAAAATGCACCATTTTAAAATGGTTGAGGCGGCATAGCGTGAAAAAAATCAAAGATTTTTATGCGAAAAGGACAAAATTGGAATTTTAATAAAAGTTACATGGCCAAAGTTGATTTTAATGATTTCTAGGCCATTTCTTCTTCGACTTTCTGTCAAAAACAGCCATGGAAGAAGTTTTTGAGCTGGGCTTTCATATTTTAGCTTCAAATAAGTTCAATTCTTACTCTTTACTTGAAATTTTTATATTTTTAGACTTTTACAATTAGGTCCAACTTAGTATTCTATTAGTTTTTGATTTTGTTAAAAAATTTGGAAGATACTATTGATAAGTTCATATGATTTTTGTTATTTGATGATGAAATTGAGGTGTTAATGGATGTTTAAAGGTGTTTTATTAAAGAATTTTGTATGAAAACATGTTTTAGGGGTTAAATTGAAAAGTATTGAATTTATGGAAAATTTTGAAATTTCATAGAATTAATGGGCTGTGATTGGTATGCATGAGAATAATTAGGCTTGGAATAAGGATTAAATTGCAAGAATTTCATTTTCCGAGCCTAGGGACGAAATTGTCATGTATTAAAAGTTTAGGGGAAAAATGGTAATCAATATTTTGCACTAAAACAGTTTTGGACAATTGCGATAGTTTAACTTTGAAATATCACCAAAAATTGTGAGAATGAAATTAGAGGATGAATAAAATATGAAATTAAATCTTATTGAGTCTAGTTTTTCATAGAAGAAAGGGTGTAAGAAATGGAATTGTAAATCATGAGATAAAATAATTTTTTTTTTAAACAAGGTCAGAATGATTGTGGGTTCCCCTGTTCTGACTTTGGAAAATCATCATAAATTGGATAAAAATAATTAGGAGTTTAAATTTATATGTTTAAATTCTTAATGAGTCTATTTTCAAGAGAAACAAGCGGGAATATCATCCAAATTACGTGTTAAGAGATAATTAAATTTTAGTAAGCAAAGGCAAAGCTGTCAAATAGCAGAATAGGGATAAATTTGAAGATTTTACTGTACTAATTGGCTAAACTATGAATTCTTAAATTTTTATTGTAGAAGGATATATGAATCTAGTTTCAAAAACATCAAGCGGATGGACAAATTCTGAAATTTGGAGTTCTGTAGCTCAAGATAAAAATAATTTAGTGACTATGACACGGATGGACAGCTTTGAATATACATATAAGTAAATAGTGAAATTATAGATAATGTTACTTATAAGCGTGATATATACATTAATGATGTGGAATGGAGAGGAGGAGGAGGAAAAAATATGAATGACTTATGTATAAATTGATCACATGCTATAATCGATAAACGTTGAATTAGAAATGATATAATGTTTTATTTCAAATATTTATTATGAAACTAACATTATCGTTATGGTATAAAAATCAAATTGTAAGTTTGTGTAACTTGAATTGTATTCTTAAATGTTTGAAATGTATGTTTATGTGATGAAAATTTGATTTGAATGCTCGATGTATGATTATTGATGAAATGTTGATAATATTCAAAAAAAAAAGGGAAATAAATCTCGGTTGAATGGGATGGAATTCGATGGATCACTAAAAAGGATTTGACAGTAAAAAGGATCTAGCCCAGACGGGTGATCCTGATATAAGCCCTCCCGAAGAATATGTGTGAAAAGGATCTAGAACAGACGAGTGATCCTGATATAAGCCCTCCCGAAGAATATGTGTGAAAAGGATCTAGCCCGGACGGGTGATCCTAATATAAGCCCTCCCGAAGAATATGTGTGAAATGGATTTAGCCCGGACGGGTAATCAAAAGTAAATGTGAGTTTGGATTTATCCTGGACTGGTAATCCAGCTGTAAGAAATGAGGTTCACGGGAGTGTGCTCTCTTACAAGGGATTTAGCCTGGACTAGTAATTTTGTTGTAAGAAATGAGGTTCGCGGGAGTGTGCTCTTTGAAAAGGACTTAAGTATATATGTGTACGAATTGATGGATTATGAGATTGTACACCATGAGTGTACTACAAGAAATCCATTGAAATTACGAGGAATTCAACGGGATAAATATGGAAAACGATAAATACATGGGATTATGAAATTGGTGAGCGTATTCACAAGAATTTTTCATTTGAAATTGTGATTGACAGGAAGAAATAGCGAATTGCATACTTATATATGGTTACAAGTATTTATCTGAAATACAAGAAAATAATGGTTATTGATATATGGAGACATGAGACTATGATATATGAACATGGAATATGTTTGATAAATATGTTCATTCATAATTATGGAATTATGTACCCCATGTTACTATTTGCATAAAGATGATATTTCAAATACTTTGATGAGTAAAGCTCAAATATAAAATAGTATGAAATCAAGACAAATTGTTATGAAAATGTATTTAAAATACAAAGATAAGGTTGCTATACGTTATATGATTACATAATGTGAAATTGTCTCTCTATATATATATGAGAAATTTAATGAGAATTGAACTCAAACATGTTTCTTGGTATTTATATGAAGTGTACGACTAACAAGGGTGATGAGGTTATGTGTTAGGGCTCGTGATCAAGATGATTGAATATACATTGTATGTTTATATTAAATTTAAATGAGTAAATTTTCGGAAGCTCGTTGGTTAGGAAGCTCGACGGAGATCAGTCACACTATCCATCGGCCTATTTTGGTATGTATGGGAAATGAATTATGGTTATAATGGCATGTATAGGTTAATTAGTAAATGTTGGCTTATAAATGATCTAACTATAACTAGCCATTGGTATGGCTTGAATTTAGTAAGTTTTGAGTTACATATAATTATGATTTTATCATGTTTGATATGGGTTTAAAATGAACAAATGATGAGATGGTATAAGTATAAGGATGAATATGATGGTTAAGAATGCTATAAAAATTTATGAATATGTCTATATATATATATGAATAGTTGATTGATAAATTAAATATTTAATCATATAAATTGAATCTTGAACATATTTAAATGTTGATGTAAGTAAAAGACCAATTGGGTGAGAAATGAGGCTTGGATATAGCCTTTTTTTGTCTACACGGGTGGACACAATGGCGTGTGTCTAGGCCGTGTGTGACACACGGTCTAGTACATGGGCGTGTGTCAAGGCCGTATGTCCCTTGTGTCCAGAAATTGCAAAACAAAATGCCCAAGATCGAGGACACAGGCTCCCACATGCCCGTATGCCTTGCCCTTGTGAGGTACACAGCCTGAACCACACGGTCGTGTCCCTATAGCACATGGGCGTGTGACCCCTGTAATCGAGAAAAAATTTAGAATTATGTGAAAAATTCCCTATGATCCCGATTTAATCCCGAATCATTTCTAATGCATATTTTGGGCTTCGAGAGCCCAATAGAGGGACATTATAATTACATTCGAAATATGAATAGTAAAATGACTCGATTTAATGAAAATGGATCTGTAAACTCTGGTAATACCTCATACCTTATTCTAGCGACGGATACGGGTTGGGGGTGTTACATTGTGTACTGAAAAGGGGGCTATTTATGCACAATGAAAATCTGTAAAGGATTTGAAATTGAATGATATTGATTGATACAAATACAATGGTAATTTGAAAGATTGGAACAGTGTTCCCATTTACTAAAAGTATGTATTATTGAGGACATGCTGAGCATGTCAAATGAATGAGAAAAGTATTGAAATATGATAATGTATGAGATTTTGTGACATATTGCATATGCATTGGGTTGAGATTTTGTGGTTGACGGAGGAGTTCTGTGGAATACCGACAGCATATTAAGTCCGCATTATTTGTAGTCAGTGCACTGCACTTGGAGTACCTAGAGGAATGGTGATTTATCGCATTTTTACTAGCAGCTTGTCTGCATTTTTTACTTGTAACACCCCAAACCCAGCCTAGACGTTATGGCCGAATCTGGCGATATCACATTGAAGTGTTTTTCGAAAACATCATTTCATTAGAAAACCCATTCTATATTTAAAACTCGTTTATGATCATAACAGAAATTTAAGGGTATCTTTTTCATTGAAAACTTAAGTTGTTCTTAGCAGTTTGTCGATCATATTAGTTTGTTACTACATTTAAAATGATGTTTGATGCAGAAGCTTTTATAGTATTTTACGAAAACGTGATGTCTTGAAAAGCATTCATCTTTTAAAAATCCACGTCCTACTACTATCAGTAAGAATTTAAATGATTAAAATCCCAAATTAAAATCCACGTCCTAAATTAAATTATTATAAATAAAAATCCAATATAGAAGCAGGTGCAGTTGTGTGGCCACTTCTGAGTCCCTCGTAGCATCGATCAGCCTAAGATTGGGGATTACCTGTAAGATAAACAGAGGGGTGAGTTTACGAAAACTCAGGGTGTAACCCTATATAAGAAAATAACCAATCATGCAAGTGCAGTCTGGGCCTAAGCCCAAATCAATAATAGTTCAGTTCAGTTGGGCCTTATCCCATTACAGTTTGAGTATCAGTGTGGGCCTTAGCCCATTACAGTATCAATATCAGTGTGGGCCTTAGCCCATTACAGTATCAGTATCAGTGTGGGTCTTAGCCCGTTACAGTATCAATATCAGTGTAGGCCTTAGCCCATTACAGTGACAGTAATAGTTCAGACATGCAATCAAAAATCTTAACCAACCAGCCTCTACACTCCACTCCGTCCAGCCCAACACTCCATGTGGGGATAAAATCACCCACCCATCCCTACACTCCAAAATTAGCGCCGGTTGCGGCACTAAACAGTATTTGCAGCATAGCTTCCAATACAGTACACTTCCTCCAATCATAATAATCCCATCCCCATGCAACATATCAAACATGTATGCAGCAAATATATCGTGGCATGCTCATATTAAGTCATACATAACATAAAACATACAGTCATTTTATAACATACGGGCATAACAGTCATTTTACCACATAGGGGCATAACAGTTGTTTTATATCAGTTTTGGGGTCTAGGTATACTTACCGACCCATCAGTAGGTTCACAGTCGTCTCGGGCGACCCGTGCAACCTTAACAATCAAACAGTGAAAATGGGCCCAAAGCCCATAATGGAGGCCCATGTGGGCCCACACGCTCGTGTGGCCCACATAGCCCAGAATTGGTCTTGGCATGAAAATTACACAGTTTGGACCAATTTTCTCCACAAGCTCGTGTGGTTTACCCGTGTGCCCCACACAACCCATTTTGGCCCAACGTGGCCCAAAACGGCCTAAGCCCACGAAATCACTCATGGTGGCCTCAACAGTCTAATGCCCACGTTTTATGCGTTCAGTTTACCACACGAGTGAGCGCACGGTCGTGTAGCTTCAATTGCTATATTTTTCGGCTTTTACTGGTTTACGATTTGGGCAGTGTTTATAGACACTTTTCGATATTTCACCGATATCGTTTATAGAGTGTTGTTACACACTTGGGTTCTATTTGCTGAGAAACCCGCCCACGCCTTTGGAACCTATACTTGACCAACAATCCTCAATTATTCACTTAAGCAGTTACTTAATCGAATAAGCATAAGTTATCCCAATCGTTATACTCACAACAACTTACCTTTGATTGAGTGATGAAAGAAAGGTTTCGAGTTCTTCAATACCACTTGCAACTCCTTCACTCCTCGAGAAGTTCTAAAAATTGAAAGGAACACAAGAGTATTCAGCTTGTCAGTGTAAGAAAGGAGGGAACTTGATACAAATTAAAGGAAACATGAAGGAGTTGAGTCTTCCTACCACTTTGTCAGAGAATAAACACTAAACCAAAGACAAAGTAGCGATTGAATCAGCCTGGGTACC
Source organism: Gossypium bickii (assembly GCA_025503065.1). Lineage (NCBI taxonomy): Eukaryota > Viridiplantae > Streptophyta > Magnoliopsida > Malvales > Malvaceae > Gossypium > Gossypium bickii. The sequence goes on from CP106714.1 coordinate 32,028,214, forward strand.
AACTAGAGAAGAATAATAAGGGGAAACGGTTTAGGGAGAAGAGAGAAGAGAAATTGAAGGAGGTGAATAGGAGATATTCGGCCAACACAGAGTCAATAGGGAAGAGAAACGAGAAAGAGGCAATATTCGACCAACACAGAGAAAGAAGAGAAGAGGAGATGAAAAGAAAAGAAAAGAAAAGGTGTATTCGGCCAAAGAAAAGGTTGTCAAAAGTGAAAAAATGAACAGAAGAATATGCCAAAAACTCCTATCACATTCGGCCAAAGAGGGAAAACAATACAAAATCGAAATGAGGCTTACCAAATGAGGAGTACCACACTTGCTAAATTCTTGAGTGCCCACAGTCCAGTTTCGGTACAACTCTCCTTCTCCCCTTCCTTCCCTTGATTTGCTCCTAATATCCCTCCTCGAATCTCTCCACCTGATCACACATCCTCTCAACCACTCAATTTGAATTCCTCTCAACCATTTCAATGTTTCAGTCAAACCACAACACCTCCCACAGCACAGCAGCAAAATAAATACCCCCTTGCCTCCACCAAGCTTCAAACCTCAGTCCTCTGGCATAGGTAGCATGCCACTTACCCCCTAGACCAGCAGGCTTTTTGTGTCTTGTTATACACACAATATTTTAAAAGCCTACTAACTAAAGGCAAGGGTTTATTCCCTAAAAATTAAATTTTTTGCACAGGCCCAGGCTTGAACCCAGGACTTCTCAGACACTCCCAAACACACTCGAATCATTTAACCACTGAAGCATACATGAATTTGTTTTACAAACTTACAAAAATAAATACCCAGATTTTAGGGCGTTACATTACTGGCATAATTTTCTGCATATTATTATCAATGGTTTAAACCACAATGGGCTTAAGCCCATAATGTTTTGGAGTTCAGATGACGGGTTCTGAGGAACTCGTGGTGTGTAGCGGATGGTATGGGTAGGAACCTTTTTGCATTGCATCATGTGCACAACGTATTCAAATGTTATTGATTTATGCTACATATTGTATTTTGTTGTATTGAATGGTATCAAAATTAATGATTGTTACTCGAATGAATGATGACCCATGCTCATACACTGTTTGACATCGATATTGATAATGACTTTGTAATGATATGAAATTCCTATGATGGTTCCATTTTCTTCTATTAAAGCTAATATGTTTCACTGTATTCGATATTTATGTTTGTTTAAATAAATGTTCGACTCACACTGAGCTTTTCATAAGCTCACCCCCCAAAAATCTTTAACTTTTCTGGTAAACCTCAAAATTAGGACCAGACTCGACATTCGGACTTGAATTATTTTTTTAATAAGTATTAATCAACCTCTATTTGTTTTGGTTAATTTTTATTATTTCAGTGCGTGGCTTGGTCACTTTTTATTTGGGGATTTTGCATGCATGGATTACTCAAGCATAAGAACCAGAAAATGCATGATATTGGGCTTAAGTAAAATTTGACATTGTTCCCTAATTTCCACTACATTGCAAATGGATCATTTTTGAAAAACAAATTCATAAGGCAACTAAGTTTCCAAAATGACTTGAAAAATGATTTTTCCGCTGCATTAGTTTAACATTGAGTTTTTTTTTTAAAGAAGAGCGACAAGCAAACGGTTTTTCTAAAACAACACTATCAAAAATTAAATGAATCCCAAGTATACATGACCTAATGAATGAATACTTTTAAGCTAACTCAAAGTACAACTATGGTTTTCTCTAAAATAAGTTTATTTAAGGTCTTCAAAAGTAACATAAGTTAGCTTAGCCATTTCGGTGGCTATGTAGCCTTCTCAATCTAGCCATAATGTCTAGGCCGAGTTAGGGAGGTTACAAATCAACCCTTCAAAAATGATCACGTAAAAATCAACCCCTATACACGGTTATAAGTAATGGAGAAATTGATATCGATTTTCCCCATAGATACATACGTTACTAAGATTAAGTTGGAGAGATCAACAATCGCCGATATAATCATTCGATAGAAGAGATTTATCTAAGAAGGATTTCAAACCCCAAATAAAAGAAAAGAATTTATTAGAACATATAAATAATTTATGAACTTAAGAGAGGAGGATTAGTAGATCAATTATCACTAAAGAAGTGAAGAGCAAATGAAAATCAGTGAAAAATGGTGACTAACGGCGGTGGTGTGATGGTGGTTTAATGGTAGTGAAATGGTGGTTTGGAGGTGGAGAATGATGTCAAGTGGTGGTGAAAAGAATGGAAATCAGTGGTGCAAAGGATGATGTTTAGAGGCTAGAATAAAAAATAAAAAAAAAGTGGAAAGAGAGGAGCCAAGAGGAGGAACGACCAAAATAGGAAGAGAAGAAAACAAAATGAAAGAAAAATGTGAATGGTGGCTACCTTAGGTGGGATGGACGATTCAAGCTTGGTAAATGGGAGAAAATGGAAGCATTGGGGGACTATTAGATGAAAAGTTGATCATGGGGAATATGTGGAGTGAAAAGGGGGTTTCGGAGGAAAGTTGACTAATTAAAAGACGAAAGAATCTTCCCTCACATGGTAACTAGGAGTGAACTGTGAACTGAAACTTTGATCAAGGTTTTATGAGCCAAAATAAATAAAAATAGTAGGGATGTGGGGAATTAAACATGGGACCTAATGGAATTTATTTATGCTCTTAATCACTAGGCTAATTCACTTGCTTATTAATAGTCCAACAACATTTATTTAAAAACATGGTGTGACATTTACTAAAGTTTGAAGCAAAATTTTCAATTAGAAAATAATGTGGGGGAAAAGATTCGAACTAATGTCTTGAAGGACAACTCCACCACTACTAAATCAATAGACTTGATACTTATTTATTATTAAATGTGCAAAGGTCCTCTTAAAAAAATTCGGGCGTGACCACTCTTGGTTCATTAACCCAATTTCTACTAACCTGGTTTTTTGGATGTGACAAAAGCTCAACGGCTAAATTGTAAAAGTCCAATCGTTATTGAGTTTTAAAAGTAGAAAATGCTTAAGGAACTAAATAGAAATTATCCAAATGGCCAAAATGGTTATTTAAACATTATTCAGCGAGAATTAGTGGAAGTTGATGATTAAATCCACTAACCTTAGTTTATAACTAAAATATGTATAATAAAGTCTTAAATAATTAATTAAACAAGGCTAATTAAAACTTAATTAGGATATATATATACATTAGATAGTGGAAAGAAATATGACAAGAATTCTCATTGAAACACCCCACACCCGGCCCACGAGCCTGAACCGGATCTGGTATGTTCCTTAAGTAAACCGGTTTCAAAGTTCTTTATTACTTAGGGAAAATTTGTGTAATTTTAGAGAAAATATCGTTTTGGATTGGGCTTAGAGCGAAAACCCATTTATTTTACTTAGAAATCATTTAATTATGGTGACAAAACAATTTAGGGTTTATTTTTAAAATAAATTTAATTGAACTTAATTAAAAGTAATTCATAACATAATATTTAAAAATAAAAGCAAAGAAATAAAACTATCCAACTTGGGCCTTATGGCCTTATTACATCAACCAAAACTCAAAAATAAAATTAAAGTACTGAGTAAAATAAAAGTCCAAATCTTTAAATTACTCCTTGCGATGCATGGCCACCTTTAGCTCTGCCCGACCCGGTCCATTATTGCTCATCACCGAAAAATATTTCCCATAACGGGGTGAGTCAAGCCCGACTCAATGTGTAACCAACACTACAATTTAATAAATCAAGGCATACCGAACATAACATGTTCATACATTAATTCAAAATAATGATGCAATCCCGAACCCAAAACCTAGATGCCATCCGCTACACACCCTCGTACCTGCCAAACACGCCGTGGGGACTACTAAGTCGACCCTCCTTCCGCTACACACCAAATTGCGTGCTTAAGTCACCGCATCTATGGTCTTAGGTCACCACTTTTCAGATTATTGTGGTCTTAGGTCACCACTTTTTAGATTACTGTGGTCGTAAGTCACCACTTTTCAGATTACTGTGGTCTTAAGTCACCATTTTTCACTTCCCCTTTCAATATACAACCATATGCCCCATATATTAATAAGCATAATATACCAGAGTTCACATTCTTATCATATTCTCATGTTACGAATAACATATTTCATATTTCTACTAGAAGTAGGAAACGTACCTGAGTACTTTTGTACCACCTTTGGGTACTTACCCATATTCACATTCATATTTATATACTCATAGATTCAAATATTGCCATGTGACATATTAAAAGATAATGGGGATTACACACCTGATTCGCTTAATGATGTCCTTGAAATCCCGAAGAAAACTGATTTATAGATTTAGATCTCAAATCCTACATAAATTAATCACTTACTATTTAAAAGACCATTCGGCCATTATTCCAAATACTAATAGGATTAGTATTACTTACCTTTTTGCCGAATTGATTTTAAGAATCAAATGCCGGATCTTGGTATTCCTCCCTTGTGAATTCGGCTAAACACTATATTACTCCATAGGTTAGTTTTCGGCTTCTGATAATAAATCCAAACATTTAAAATAGGCCTTGGCCACATACCTTGTGATTCCAAATTCCAAAAAGTAACCCTTGGCTATGGAGATGTCGAAATCCCTACACACATATGTTAGATCTGATTTCCAAATCACCTAATAAACTTAATCAAATGGCTTTTGGCCTGAACCATGTTTTTCTTACCTTGAATCCTTGAATCCCGAAACTCTCTTCTTGAGTAGCCAAAATTCCTTAGATCTAAAATCCCAGAGTTCCTCCCTTCAATATTCGGCCAAAAGACAACCAAAAGGATCAGTTCCTAAATCTTGGTTGAAAGTGATTGAACAATCAAGAATCCATTGTTCTTACCTTAACACCACGATGACGGCACCCTTGATTGAAGTCACGAGAGAGATTCGGCTATGGAGACTTAGACAGAGATCAAAGTGGTTTCGGTTTTGACAGTAGAAGAAAAAGAAGAAGAAAAGATGGATTTTTGCTTAAGGAAAATTTCAGCAGAGAGGGGGAGAGCTAGGGAATTTTCAGCAACACTTAGAAAAGATGAAAGAATAGCCTCAATTTTCCTCCTTTAGCCGAAATTATCAACAAGAGAGTCCCTTACTTGGCCACTACTCTTCATATGTGATAATATTATCCTTATTTAAAATAAAAAGATTTAATCCATCATTTATCTCTCCAAAATAATCCAATTTAAAAAAATCCTTTATTCATCCTTAATAGCCAAATTTTAAAGAGGATAAACCTCCCTTTTTCTAGAAGCCTTGCCGTCCACTCCTTGGCTTATGGAAGCAAAAATAAAACCTTCTTTTTTTTTTTTGATTCCCTTGTGACTCGAACCCAGGCCTATGCCTTCTGCATATGGCGCCATTTCCATAGGCCCTAAGTGCCATCTTCAGGCCACTTTTCCAAGCCTGTTTGTGTGTCAAATTTCACAAACTTTTTCTTTTAAGGCCACCTTGCCTTACTTTCCTATTTTACACTTTAAATCTTGACATTTCTACATCATTTCTAAGTTTCCTAAAATTTTCGATCGGCTCTGTAAACTTGCCATTTTCTTACATTTCCAAGTTTCCAGAAAAGTTTACTTTCCATTTTTGAATCATTTCCTTACATTTCCAGGTTTCCAAAAATGTTCATGTCCATTTTCATTTCCATGCATTTCTAGGTTTCCAAAAATGTTCATTTCCATTTTCATTTCCATGCATTTCTAGGTTTCCAAAAATATTCATTTCCATTTTCATTTCCAAAAATATTAGAAATTTATTCATAGTACTTAAGACTTGTCATTTCGTACAATTAAACCGAAAATGCATAGGCCCTTTCCAGGATGTTACAGTTCTACCCCCTTAAAACAATTTCGTCCTCGAAATTTCCTAACTAAAATAATTGAGGGTATTGCAGTCGCATCGTCTTTTCTAGTTCCCACGAAGCTTCCTCCGATCCATGGTTGCGCCATAATACTTTGACTAGATGAACTGACTTCCTACGTAGTACCTTCACATCACCTTCCAAGATCCGAATCGGCTCTTTCTCGTAGGATAAGTCTGGCCTTAGCTCCACCTATTCAATAGGTACCACATGAGACGGATCCGATCGGTAGCGACGTAACATGGATACATCGAATACGTCATACATCTGTTGCAACTCTAGTGGCAACTCCAATTGGTATGCCATCGCCCAACTAAGCCAAGACTCGATAGGGCCCTATAAACCTTGGGCTTAACTTCTCTTTGCGACCGAACCTCATAACCTTCTTCCAAGGTGAGACCTTCAGAAACACTTGGTCTCCCACTTCAAACTCTATCTCCCTTCGCCTAAGGTCCGCGTACGAATTATCTCATCTTTCTTTTCAGTTTCTGCCACTAACTCTGGACCCAAAACTCGACGTTCTCCTAACTCGGTCCAACAGGTAGGTGTTCTACACTTCCTACCATACTATGTTTCATATGGTGCCATCCGAATGCTAGCTTGATAGCTGTTGTTGTAGGCGAACTCAGCTAAAGGCAAGTAATCTTCCCTACTTCCTCGAAAATCCATCACACAGCCTCTCAGCATATCCTCCAACACTTGTATAACCCGTTCTGACTGCCCGTCTGATTGTGGATGAAAAGCCGTAATGAAGTCCAACTTAGTGCCTAAAGCTTACTGAAGTGCCTTCCAAAACTGAGACGTAAACCTTGGGTCTCTATCGGAGATGATTGACACCGGTACTCCATGTAACCTCACGATTTTCGCCACATATAACTTAGCTAACTTTTGAAGAGAATAATCCACTCTTACTGGAATAAAGTGTGCGGACTTAGTCAAACGGTCCACTATCACCCATACCGAGTCCTTCTTAGTAGGCATAAGGGGAAGCCCACTAACGAAGTCCATGGTAATTCTCTCCCACTTCCATTGCGGAATCTCAATTGGTTCAAGCAATCTTGATGGGACTTGGTGTCCAGCCTTAACTTGCTGGCACGTCAGACATTTTCCCACGAATTCCTTCACTTCTCGTTTAAGATCAGACCACCAAAATTGTTCCCTTAGATCTCTATACAGCTTAATGCCTCTGGGATGCATAGCATAAGGGCTACCATGCACTTCCCGAAGGATCCTTTGTCTCAACTCCTTGTCCCTCGGCATACAGACCTTTCCTTTGTAGCACAATACTCCTTCATCGTTGACGCCATAATCCTTAATTATCCATTCTAAACTTGTCGTAACTTAGCACTTAGGTTCTTATCGATAGCTGTCCTCTTTTACCTCCTTTAGCCATGTGAAATTTGGACTTGCAACTCGCCAACAAAGCTTCCATCATCATCTGAGACTTAAGTGAGCGAACAAAGCCCTTAGATCCGATACAACCTTTATACTTAGGGCATCAGCTACCACATTTGCCTTGCCCGGATGATACTCTATCGAACAATCGTAGTCCTTCAACAATACCACCCACCTTCGCTGCCTTAAGTTCAACTCCTTCTGAGTCAACAAGTACTTAGGACTTTTGTGGTCTATGTAGATAACTGACCTTTCTCCATAAAGGTAGTGCCTCCAAACCTTAAGGGCGAAAACCACTGCTGCAAGTTCCAAGTCATGGGTTGGATAATTAACCTCATGCGACCTCAACTGCCGGGACGCATAAGCGACTACTTTTCCTTCTTGCATTAGCACATAGCCTAATCCCGTATGCGAAGCGTCACAATACACCATAAAATCTTTTTCTGCTTTCGGCTGAATTAACAGTGGACCTTTTTAAGCTTTTCAAAGCTCTCCTGCTGCATATTAGTCCACTCAAAGGGTACTTCCTTCCTTAGCAACTTTGTCAAAGGCACGGCTATTGACGAGAACCCTTCCACAAACCTTCTGTAATAGCCTGCCAAGCCTAAGAAACTTCGGATTTTAGCCACGGACCTAGGTGGTTTCCAATCCAACACTGCTTCGATCTTCCTAGGGTCCACTCTTATTCCCTCTGCGGATACTATATGTCCTAGGAATGCCACCTCCTTAAGCCAAAATTCACACTTGCTGAATTTGGCATAAAGCTTTTTCTCCCTTAACACTTCCAACACCACTCGGAGATGCTCATCATGCTCCTCTTCCGACTTAGAATACACCAGAATACCGTCGATGAACACAACGACGAACCTATCCAAATAGGGTTGGAAAACCCGATTCATCATGTCCATGAATGCGGCTGGAGCGTTCGTCAACCCAAACGGCATCACCACAAATTCAAAATGGCCATATCTTGTCCTAAAAGCGGTCTTATGGATATCAACCTCCTTCACCTTGAACTGATGATAACCCGACCTTAAGTCGATCTTTGAAAATATCTGCGTCCCTTTCGGTGATCGAACAAGTCATCAATCCTTGGCAAAGGATACTTGTTCTTAATGGTCAGCTTATTCAACTGACGGTAATCTATGCACATACGCATAGTTCCGTCCTTCTTCTTCACAAATAGGATCGGTGCTCCCATGGGAGACACACACTGGGGTCGGATGAACCCACGATCCAACAACTCTTGGATTTGAGCCTTGAGCTCAACCAACTCCTTTGGCGCCATTCGGTATGGAGCAATTGACACAGGAGCTATTCCCGGTAGCAAATCTATTCCAAATTCCACCTCCCTATCTGGTGGTATTCCTGGTAATTCCTCCGGAAATACATCCTCAATGTTCCTTACAGTTCTAACTCCACGGACACCTTCTTCTTTTCCACCTAATGCACTTACGAAGGCTAAGAATGCCTTGCACCCTTTCTTAACCATCTTCTCAGCCTTCAGCGCCGAAACTACGTTAGACAAGTAGTTCCTCCTTTCTCCGATCATTACTACTACTTCATCCCTTGGGGTTCTTAGTTCCATACGTTTAGCCGTACAATCCAACACGGCTCAGTGCTCTACTAGCCAATCCATTCCGAGTATAAGTTCAAACTCTCCAAAAGGTAATTATATTAAGTTAGCCCGAAAGTTCACTCCCTGAACCGCTAGGGGTACATTCCGAAAGATCTTATCGATCATCACTGTTTGGCCTAATGGGCTTACTACAGTCATCTGCCTATCAGAAAGTTCAGAGTCTAGGCCTAGTGTTTCCACTACACTACATGCAACATATGAATGGGTCGAGCCCACATCAATAAGAGCAAAATAGGGCTTGTCAAAAATAAAGGACGTACCGGTTATAACATCCGGCGCGTCTTCATCCTCCCTCCGGCGAACCGCATAAACCAAACCTGGTTGCCTTGCCTCAGCATTAGCAGCACCGCGGCCCTGTGTTCCACGACCTCTGTCAGCACCATTACCTCTGTTGCTCGAACCACGACCTCGTTGAGGCTGCGGTCCTCCTCTACCCGCATGACTAACATTCTGAGTTGCCGGTCGGCTTTCGTCTAAGTTCTTAGGACATTCCTTGACCACATGGTCCTTGGACCAACACCTAAAACATCCTCCTATTCTCCTCCAACACTCTCCCAAGTGCTTCTTTCCACACACATCACAAGGTCGATACCGCCCTTCTGATCCAGCTTGCTGACCTCGCGGCCCATCAACTCTAAGCCTCTTATGAACCTTTCTAGATGACCCAAAACTTCTCTTGGGCCTATTTCTATCCATAGCCTGCTTTGTAGAATCCTTAATTCCCTCGGCCACCTTGGCCTTTTCTACCAAAGCAGAGAATTCCCGCTCCTGATGCGGTGCTATCAACAGTCTGAGATCATCCCTTAGCACGTCCTCAAAACGGACACAGTGCTCATGCTCAGTCGCCACGACACCTCGAGCGCACTCACTCAACCTCGTGAATTGACCTCATATTCTCAGAACCGAGACTTGCTCCCTTGGATCAGCCCCAGAAAAGCTTTCCTTTGCTCATCAATGTACCTGGTTCCCACATATTTCTTTTGGTACGCTTCCTTAATGTACTCCCAGGTCAGATCCTCAGCCGTGGCACCATCCCACACAGTTAACCACCATTGATACGCTTTATCGCGTAATAGTGCCATCATTCCCTTTAACTTTTCCTCAGGGGTCAGATCAAGCTCATCCATGATGCGATCCGTTGCTTCCAACCAGTACTCAGCTGTACTAGGTGCTACTCCAGACACTCCCCGAAACATCTCGGCTCCATTAGGTCGAAGGCGTTTGAGCACGATTTGGTTCCCGAATTTCCTCTGCACGACCACCACCAATTCCAAAACTCGCAAAGACCGCTGCGACACAAACGCATTTTCCCCGTCCCGAGCTTGCTACTCAAAGACCCACGGTGGGGGTGGTGATGGCGGTGGTATCTCATTATCAGACCTTTGACCCGATCTAACGGGTTTCGACACGATCATCCTTCCTCTACCTCGTCCACGACGACCACATCCTCTAGAGCTCATTTCTAGCGTCGAGATCTGATTAAGAAGTTTTATGAATTAGTCATTGTTCCACTTATTTACCCGCGAAGGAGTTTTATGAAAAAGGATTTAGGAGTGGTTCTTTCGTATTCATACAAGCATACAGTCTTTCCATTCATTCATCCATCAAACAAGTATGAACCTTCGTTCATTCAGAGAAACGTTGTAGTTCTCATTGTTATTGTTTTTCCACTACCCAGGGGTATTCTCGTAATTTGTCCTACAGGGGCATTTTCATAATTTTTCAAAATAAAAAGTTCTTCGGTGATTTTGTCAAAAGTATTTTGGTAATTTCAAAGCCCCGGGTAATTTTGGAAAAATTTTGAAATCCAGGGGTATTTCGGTAAGTTTTAACCTCGGGGGTATTTCGGTAATTTTCATAAACCGGGGTAAATTTGTAAAATTTTGTAAATCAGGGATATTTCAAAAGTTGTAAAACTTTGAGGGTCCTTTTTGAGAATTTTACTTTTCAAAACGATGATGTTGCAAAAATTTTGGAAGTTAGGGTCATTTTGGTAATTTTGTAAGTTAGGGGAAATTTGAAAATTTTCAAAATCAAGGTATTTTTGACGGTTTACAAATTAGGGTTTGTGAATGGTTATAAAATAATGAAGTTTGGCAAAAACCGTTTGACATTTTGTGAATCAAGGGCATTTTGTTAATTTTTACCACTAAGGGCTTTTTTTTTTTTGTAATTTTCACAAATCAGAAATTTTTCGGAAAATTTTGTAAGGATGGTTTTCACAAATTTAAAAGAAAGGTTTAGGAATTTAAAACTAGGGTTTGTTGTTTTGTTCTCTTTTTTTTTTTTTTATAAAACAAAACGGCTAGTTCCCTTTTTGGGTTTTAGTCATTATGTTTAGCCTATGACCGAGCCCTCTTGGTCAGGGTGAACCAAAGCTACGCACTGTAGGATTTGAGTGGAGAGGAGGTGAGTCACACTGATCGCTTAAATACCAAGCTCCCACATGAAACCATTCCTTGACATGCGCATACGAGAGGTTGCCACACCACCGAGCCCTCCGAGTTAGGGTGAGCAGAAGCTACGCACTAGGTAGGATTCTGCGAAGAGGAGGTGAGTCACTAGGACCGCTTAAATACCAAGCTCTTAGGATCCAATCCTAGACATGCGTCATCTGGGTTACCACACCCTAGCTCAGTGACCTAGCCATAGGTTTGTTTAGTACATTAAGTCTTATGTGGTTGTGTTGAGTAGACTAGTCCTAGAGTTCAATATTCATATCATTCTATTCTACGTTCCATGCCTTTTCTACCCTTATACAATTCATAAATCACATAATCACACATAGAGTTAGGGGTACTTACCTGGTGGACTGCGGGTCGGAGACTTAGGTGCCATGCCAGAAAACCTGTTTATTTCATAAAATCCTTTCAAAAACTTACTTGGCTCGATTTGAAAATGTTTTGGGCCTTAGCCCATAGGCAGAGAGTTTTAAAACCTGGCTCTGATACCAAACTGAAACACCCCACACCCGGCCCACGAGCCTGAATCGGATCTGGTATGTTCCTTAAGTAAACCAGTTTCAAAGTTCTTTATTACTTAGGGAAAATTTGTGTAATTTTAGAGAAAATATCGTTTTGGATTGGGCTTAGAGCGAAAACCCATTTATTTTACTTAGAAATCATTTAATTATGGTGACAAAATAATTTAGGGTTTATTTTTAAAATAAATTTAATTGAACTTAATTAAAAGTAATTCGTAACATAATATTTAAAAATAAAAGCAAAGAAATAAAACTATCCAACTTGGGCCTTATGGCCTTATTACATCAACCAAAACTCAAAAATAAAATTAAAGTACTGAGTAAAATAAAAGTCCAAATCTTTAAATTACTCCTTGCGATGCATAGCCACCTTTAGCTCCTGCCGACTCGGTCTATTATTGCTCATCACCTGAAAAATATTTCCCACAACGGGGTGAGTCAAACTGACTCAATGTGTAACCAACACTACAATTTAATAAATCAAGGCATACCGAACATAACATGTTCATACATTAATTCAAAATAATGATGCAATCCCGAACCCAAAACCTAGATGCCATCCGCTACACACCCCCGTACCTGCCAAACACACCGTGGGGACTACTAAGTCGACCCTCCTTCCGCTACACACCAAATTGTGGGCTTAAGTCACCGCATCTATGGTCTTAGGTCACCACTTTTCGATTCTTTGTGGTCTTAGGTCACCACTTTTCAGACATCGTGGTCGTAAGTCACCACTTTTCGACATCGTGGTCTTAAGTCACCACTTTTCACTTCCCCTTTCAATATACAACCATATGCCCCATATATTAATAAGCATAATATACCAGAGTTCACATTCTTATCATATTCTCATGTTACGAATAACATATTTCATATTTCTACTAGAAGAAGGAAACGTACCTGAGTACTTTTGTACCACCTTTGGGTACTTAGCCATATTCACATTCATATTTATATACTCATAGATTAAAATATTGCCATGTGACATATTAAAAGATAGTGGGGATTACACACCTGATTCGCTTAATGAAGTCCTTGAAATCCCGAAGAAAACTGATTTACAGATTTAGATCTCAAATCCTACATAAATTAATCACTTACTATTTAAAAGACCATTCGGCCATTATTCCAAATACTAATAGGATTAGTATTACTTACCTTGTTGCCGAATTGATTTTAAGAATCAAATGCCGAATCTTGGTATTCCTCCCTTGTGAATTCGGCTAAACACTATATTACTCCATAGGTTAGTTTTCGGCTTCTGATAATAAATCCAAACATTTAAAATAGGCCTTGGCCACATACCTTGTGATTCCAAATCCCAAAAAGTAACCCTTGGCTATGGAGATGTCGAAATCCCTACACACATATGTTAGATCTGATTTCGAAATCACCTAATAAACTTAATCAAATGGCTTTTGGCCTGAACCATGTTTTTCTTACCTTGAATCCTTGAATCCCGAAACTCTCTTCTTGAGTAGCCGAAATTCCTTAGATCTGAAATCCTGGAATTCCTCCCTTCAATATTCGGCCAAAAGACAACCAAAAGGATCAGTTCCTAAATCTTGGTTGAAAGCGATTGAACAATCAAGAATCCATTGTTCTTACCTTAACACCACAGTCGACGGCACCCTTGATTGAAGTCACAGAGATTCGGCTATGGAGACTTAGACAGAGATCAAAGTGGTTTCGATTTTGACAGTAGAAGAAAAAGAAGAAGAAAAGATAGATTTTTGCTTAAGGAAAATTTCGGCAGAGAGGGGGAGAGCTAGGGAATTTTCAGCAACACTTAGAAAAGATGAAAGAATAGCCTCAATTTTCCTCCTTTAGCCGAAATTATCAACAAGAGAGTCCCTTACTTGGCCACTACTCTTCATATGTGATAATATTATCCTTATTTGAAATAAAAAGATTTAATCCATCATTTATCTCTCCAAAATAATCCAATTTAAAAAAATCCTTTATTTATCCTTAATAGCCGAATTTTAAAGAGGATAAACATCCCTTTTTCTAGAAGCCTTGCCGTCCACTCCTTGGCTTATGGAAGCAAAAATAAAACCTTCTTTTTTTTTGTTGCTTCCCTTGTGACTCGAACCCAGGCCCATGCCTTCTGCATATGGCGCCATTTCCATAGGCCCTAAGTGCCATCTTCAGGCCACTTTTCCAAGCCTGTTTGTGTGTCAAATTTCACAAACTTTTTCTTTTAAGGCCACCTTGCCTTACTTTCCTATTTTAAACTTTAAATCTTGACATTTCTACATCATTTCTAAGTTTCCTAAAATTTTCGATCGGCTCTGTAAACTTGCCATTTTCTTACATTTCCAAGTTTCCAGAAATGTTTACTTTCCATTTTTGAATCATTTCCTTACATTTCCAGGTTTCCAAAAATGTTCATGTCCATTTTCATTTCCATGCATTTCTAGGTTTCCAAAAATGTTCATTTCCATTTTCATTTCCATGCATTTCTAGGTTTCCAAAAATATTCATTTCCATTTTCATTTCCAAAAATATTAGAAATTTATTCATAGTACTTAAGACTTGTCATTTTGTACAATTAAACCGAAAATGCATAGGCCCTTTTCAGGATGTTACACTCATCTTTCTAATTTGCATCATCCACCATAGATGAAAAAGAAAGAAAGCTTCAAAAATTTCTATATACATTCGGGCATAAATTAGAGAAGGTAACCAAGCCCATTTCTTGCAATTCGTATAGATTTGGGATCATGAGAACTTGATTTAGCTAGCCAATTTATCAATTTGTTTAATTATTAAGTTTTTAGTAAGTTGTCATTATAAAGGAATTGATGAATTTGTCTTGAATTTGATATTTAATAAGCTTAGATCATGATAAGGAATAAATTGGAAAGTAAATTAAACTTGTAAAATTGTAAATAACTTATAGGTTTAATATGGTATTATTGTAAGGATTTATTTCTCGGGAGTCATGAGATTGGATTTAATTTTTTTTAAGTGCGTGAATGAACCAGTTTTATAAATTCTGTTAAGATAATTGGTTTGATTGTGACATTTGCTACACGGACCTGGCGATCGGGTCGGGTAAAGGGTGTTACAAGACTAACAATTTATCGGATAGAACCCAAGTAAAATAAATCCCAAATCTGTTTTTGGATTTGTTCACTTGTGACGTTCATAGTTTACATATCTTAATCCTAAGTGGATGATGGAGTTTGTATGCATGACTCGTATACTTTGATATAAGTAAAAGCTCGAGTTCAAATAGATAAGGAACTGAAAGTTAGTGCGTTAGGTATACGACCCCTGTAGTATATATCATCTTTTATAGTAGTGGAATTCATAACCCAAGAAATGAGTAAAATATATCCTCTCATTGGCATTACATGATAGATGAAGAGTAAACGTGGGCACGGGTCATTTGTCTTTGTGACAAATGGCTTAATTTCTATTTTATAGTAATTGACTTTTCATGAAAGAAATGTAATGGTTACCATGAGATAAATTAGGATCATATTGGGAGAGCAGATTTATCCTAATGAGGTTATGGTTATCCTATGAGGGTAATACACTTATGACAAGGTCATTGGATGAGCAATCGATTGAGTATCTTTCGATCTTGGTATATAATTAGGAGAGCTCAATCACGATACTTTATGACTAAATTAGTTTATAATTAATATGCGAAAAGCTAAAATTTAATTATAAATCATTTAAGCCATAATTATATATGTTCAATTGATCCTTCCATTAGCTCGTTGACACTGAAAATGAATGGCATAATGAATCAAATGAACGGATCTAGATGAAAATGATAAAGTTAGAGAAATAGGTCACATTCGGAAATAAATGTGTTTTTTCACTAAGTATAAAAATGACTTTATAATTAATTTAATTTTTTCAAATTATTATTTAATTAAATAATTGAAGTTCGAAAATGAAGTGTAACACCCCAAACCCGGCCCATGCTTTACGAGTAGATTTGGTATGTTACACGAGCAAAACATGTTAAACCCTTTTTATTCGTATTAAAATAGGTATTGCTTTGTTAAAATCAAGAAAACAAATTTGATTTGAAATATTTGATAAAGTACTACTAATCTCGAAGATTGATTGATAAATCGATAAATTTGAACTAATGATCTTATAAAACCGTGACTTTTGACGTTGAAAATTCGAAAGAGAATCTAGGTCTTTTGAAAATTTTGTTGATTTTTCGAAAGAAAATATCCGTGTTAAAAATATTTGTAAAAGTTTATTTTGAAATTCATTTGTTAATCGATTTTGGAAAACCTTTATTTAAGTTTTTAGAAAATTCTCATTTAAAACTGTAATATCCCGGGTTAGGGGCTATTTTGTTGTGGCATGTTTTGCATGTGTTTGGTATGCTGTGTTGTTGTTTGTGTTGGGGTTTAATTGTAGGCTAGGTGTGTGCCTGAGTAGGTAGGAAAATTTTAATTTTTGGCCTTAGGTGTAGGGAGCTGATAGAGTTGGGGTTTAAGGAAATAAATTGTGGGTTCATAGCACAAAAAGAAGTGCTGGCATAGTGGCTGAGCAAGGTGCCACTAGGAGTTGAAGGTGGCGTCTTTTGCTAGGGAGGGGATGTCCTGAGTTCGAGCTGCGAAACCCCCATTTTGGTTGCTTTTTGGGACGGCAGGGAGAAGAGGCAGAAGGCAAGTGGAACTCTAACTTGGACTTGGTCAAAAGGGTGACTTGGATGGTGGAGAGTAAAATGTGGAGGAGGATTTGGTCCACTCATTTCAAATGAGTGAATGAGAGTGAGTGGGGGGATTCTTGGCCGATTTTGGGGGGTGTTGGAGTGGGGTGTGGACGGTTTGGTTAAGGGAAGGGAGGTGTGCCGAAATGCACTTCTCATTTTGTGCATTTTCGGCCAAAAGCATTTGGAAGCAATCTTTTCTTTTTCTTTCTTTTGTCAAAAAGCAACCCGAAACTTCAGTGAATTTTCTCATTTTTTTTTTCGGATTGAATGACCAAACCCTATAGCCTTGCCGAAAATTTCATTTCTTTTCCTTAATGTTTGTGGGTGGCCGAATGTTCAACCCCATTTCATCTCTTTTGTTCAAAGTGTGCTAAAACCGAAACACTCTCTCTTCTCCAACATCTTCCTCTCTTTTTGAAGCTTTGATTGCCGAAACTATATTCTCCAATACACCTTCTCTAAACCGAAACTACCTTTTGTCCATCCACTCCTTCTCTTCTAAATACTCCATTGCCGAAATTCCATCCTCATCTCACAAATTCTTATTCTTTTTCTCTCCTAAAGCCGAACCTAAGGGTGTTGAACACCTATAAGCCGAACCCTCTTCTTTCTTTTGTAGCCTTGGCCGAAACTTTCTTCTCTCTTAATAGTTCCCTGGTGGCCGAATATTAGAAGGGTGGTGAGCGTGTTGGGGGTCTAAATTTCAGTCGTTGGTGGTGGTAAGTTTTGGCCGAATGGTCATCCCTTTTTCTCTCTAGTGCTATGACGATTTTGGTTGATGAAAGGAAATAACCTCTTATTTTGGGACTTAATGCTTGATAGGGCATTCGGGATTCAAGGAGTTAACAAAGCCTTCTCTCAAGGACTCGATCGATTGGTAGGTAGTGATTGTGGTGAGTGATTGGTATTGGCATTGGTCGTCCAATCTTTTGATTTTGAGTTGGTCAAAGTTATTAAGGTTTAATTGTTCCTTTTCAAAGTGTAGCCAATTGTTGGAAGGAAAGCCTTAGAGGTTCGGGTTTGATAAAGAATCAAACCAATAGCAAGGTAAGGGTGATTCGACAAACCCTTGTTGGTCGATACGGTGATGGCCGAATGTCTTAGTTGCCTAACCCCTATGTTTGGCCGATTGTAGGAGTCAGTACTCGAGGGACCTAGATCGCTTTGGTTGGGATTTCTAGACTCGTATTATCAGGTGTGTAACTAACACACTGATACTTAGTAAGATTATTAATAAACCTGTTTGCCTGTTAAAATTATAAACAGTATGATGGACAAATGAATACCCAAACGGGGTATGTGTACGATTCGGGTAAGTCTGTTCTATTATGAGTACTATTGATGAAGCATGATATCATGATTTATGTTATGCACGTTATGAGTTGTAATGCTTGGTATGTGGGCATGATATGCATGGTTAGTATGAGATGCATAATCCCATAAGTATGATATGTATGGGTGATACGAGAGGAGGGAGCAGTGATATATTATGCTGACGAGCACCAGTGCTTTGGTAGCACAACTTTGTGACTTTGGGTCACCAGAGGTTTGGCACCTCCAGAGGTTTGGTACCTCAGCGTCTCGTCCCAGTGGCTCAGTACCACAGTGGGTTGGCCCACGAGATGATTATCTGGGATTGACGCGAGTGTTTTGGTAACACACGATGGGTTGGCCCCATCACCGGATTTGTGACTACGGTCACCAGTGCTTTGGTAGCACATTGTGTCTTTGGGACACCAGAGGTTTGGCACCTCATTGCGACTTGTCCCTGTGGTTTGACCACCGTGGGTTGGCCCCACTTGAGATATGGGATTGTCTGCTAGTGTTTTGGTAACACACGATGGGTTGGCCCCATCATCGTTGGATTTGTGACTTCGGTCACCAGTGCTTTGGTAGCACAATTGTGTCTTTGGGACACCAGTGGTTTGGTACCACATTGACGGATATTATGTCTTTGGGACATCAGTGTTTTGGTAACACATCGTGACTGTATGTCACCAGTGGTTTGGTACCACACGGGGTAGAAAAGGTGATATGGATGGTTAGGATCGGGTTGCATTAATTATGTTGCTTTGTATGATGTGTGTTAGCATGTGGTTTATTCGGGAGCGGGATTTACACACTGAGTCACTCGACTCACCCTCTCCTTTGACATTTCAGGTGACTCGTAGACGCGGACTTGGAGCCGGGATGGACTCGGGGTGCACATGCCATGCTATAATAAAAGTGTTGCTTGGACTATTGAATTTGGGTACTTTAATTATTTACTTTCAGTTGGGTTTTTTTTTTTATTGGATTTGTAAAAGGCTTTATAATTTATGTTTTATACTGTTTATGTTTAAATTTTAATATGCCTTAACAAATAAGTTGGTATGAATTCTACTAAAACTTGGAAAGATAATGATTTCAAAATTTTAACGCATAAGGTGTTTTCAACTATACCATCGGGTATCCCCATCGATTTTTATAAACCAATGGAGATCAAATGGCTTCAATCGTGAAATCCAATTTTATTAAGTCTAAATTTTAAACAACTTGTTTTTCACAAAGGAACATAGTTTTATCAAATTTATCTAATGCAACCTCGAAATTTTCAAACACGTTTCCCGTAACATACCGCATTCTGGTCGTGGTGTTTGGACCGGGTTTGGGGTGTTACAATTGTGGTATCGAGCTAAGTTCAAAAGCTCATTTGTGGCTTGAGGCCCAAACTTGTTTTCAAAAGTTTGTTTTAAGTGTTTTGGGATGGAATACATGGTTTACAAGGCATGGCACCGAGTCTCCGGCACCAGTTCGCCCAGGTAAGTAACTCTAAACTCTTCTGTGAATTATTATTTGTAGAAGGGTAGGTGATATGGAACGTAGTTAGATCTATAGGATTTGGAACCCTAGGATTAGATCACTCAAACACTCGAACTAAAGCATAAGACTTAAAGCACTAAACCAATCTATGACTCGACCACGGGGCTAGGGTGTGGTAACTCCGCAGACGCATGTCTAGGAGAGGATCGGAAGAGCTTGGTATTTAAGCGATCCTCGTGACTCACCTCCTCTTCGCAGGTATCCCACCTGGTGCGTAGCTCGAGTTCACCCTGACCAAGAGGGCTCAGTCATAGACTTAACCTAACGACTAAAACCCGAAAAAGGGAATTAGCCATGTTTTCGAAAATACAACAACAACCCTAATGTTTTCAAACTTTTTGCAATAAACTCTTTCAAAAAAGCAGAAAATGTCACATTTACAACAATTTTCTCGAAAAACTCGATTTATGGGAAAATTACAAAAATGCCACCAGGGTAAATTTACTAAAATGCCCTCGGTTTATAAAATAGCAACTCAATGATTTTGCCCAAAAATTTCAATGATGTTACGAAATTCAAACACTCTGTTTTACAGAATATCAATCGGAAATCTTGATTTTGGAAAATTTATGAAAACGCCCTCAGTTTGTGAAAATTACTAAAATACCCCTGGTTTCCAAAACGAAGTATTTTACAAAATTTTCAAAGAACACTCTCAAATTCTTGGAATTTCAAATTGACTAGTTTTTGAAAGTTTAAAATATCTTTTATTACGAAAATACCTGTAGGAAAATGACGAAAATACCCTTGGGCTAGAAATGGGCAAAGAATGTCAGAAGAGTGAATAGGTATGGAAAGGGTTAAGGAATGGATGTATGACCTCTTTTGGATGAATAGGATAGAAGATTGAAACCTTGGTTGCTCGAAAGAACCCCTGAATAAACTCCATTCATAAAATTTCTTTACGGTTAAGAAAGTGGAACGATACTAATGCATAAAAACCTTTTTAATCAGAAACGTAGATCGTTTAGTCATGAGCACTCGAGGCGACGTGGTCGTAATACTCGTGGTCGAGGTCGAGGTAGGATGACGGTTTACGAACCCGTGAGGATCTGGTCAAGCGGTCGAGAAAATGAGATGCGATTCCCGCCACCGGTGGAGGTGGTGAGTTCCAAGATCGGACCGAGACGATGCAAAGTGTCACAGCGTCTTCGCGGGTGTTGGAAAGGGTAGTGGTGTAAGTGGTGGTGCGGGAGTTAGGAAATCTGTTTCTGAGCGACTCCGGGCTAAACGGGGGCCAGTTCTTCCGAGGTGTATCGGGTGTTGCTCCTAGCACTGCTTGAGTATTGGTGGAGGCAACAGAGCGGATCATGGACGATCCGGACTTGACGATCGAGGAGAAGTTGAAGGGCATCGACGCTTCTTTGGGATGAGTCATATCAATGGTGGCTCACGGTTCGGGACAGTGTGGCAGCTGAGGATCTGACATGGGATTATTTTAGAGCTGCATATCAAAAGAAATACATCGGGGCTAGTTACATCGACTCCCAGAGAAAGGCATTTCTGAGGCTCGTTCAGGGGAGTAAATCATTCGAGTACGAGGTGGTGAGTTCCTGGCCGAGTAGGTATGCCAGGGGCATTGTAGCCACTGAGCATGAGAGGTGTGTTCGTTTCGAGGATGGTCTGCGAGACGAGTTGAGGCTGCTGATTGCTCCACAGCAGGAGCGCGAGTTTGCTGTCTTAGTTGAGAAGGCTAAGGTAGCAGAGGGTGTTAAGGAGTCGGTAAGACAGAGCATGGACAGGAGTAGGCTTAAGAGGAGCTTTGGGTCTTCTGGATCGTCGGGTAATCCGCAGAAGAGAGGCTAGACCGAAGTGGGCGAGTCGATCTGCTAGGTTTGTTCTTCGCTAGGCGGGGACCACCGCATGATGTAATCGTCGGTGTGGGAAATCTCATTGGGGTGGTTGTTGGTGGTGGTAAAGGGTGCTTTGAGTGTGGTTCTCTGGAGCATCGCATTAGGGATTTGTCCGCGTAGGATGGCCGTTGATTCGGCCCGAGAGTCGGCCGTAATCGTTCGAGAGGAATGGACCGCCACTACGAGGGGCCGTGGTAATGGCGAGGTGGTAATGGATTTGGTCGAGGTCGTGGAGCAGGCGAGAGGTGCGGGTAGTTCGAGGCACGATACTGATGCAGTGTATGCAACTAGGCGCCGCGAGAGGCGGCGACGCACCGGGCGTAATCACCGTGACGTTTTTGATTTTTGGTTCTCCTATACCGCTTTAATTGACTTGGGTTCCACGCATTCGTATGTTGCTAGTAGTATAGTTGAGACCATGGACTTAGATTCGAGATATCTTCTAGGCGGATGACCGCATTTTAGCCCTCTAGGTCACTCAGTAGTGGTAGATAAGTGTATAAGGATGTACCCCTAGAACTCAAAGGGTAGTTTTTCTTTCTTGATCCGATGGAACCGCCGTTTGAGGAGTTCGATCGATTCTCGATGGATGGGTGGTGGTGAAGTACGCAGGCCAAGGTGGATTGCGCGCCAAGCGCATGGTTCTATCGACGGATAAAGGAGATGAAGTGAGTATGATAGGTAATAGGAGAGATTACTTATCCAACGTGGTATCGCGCACTAAAGGCTGTAAAGATGGTCGGGAAGCGGCCGTGAAGCGTATGTGGTTCATGTGTATGCCTTAGAGGCTAAAGAGTCCATTTGTTGAGAAGGTTCGTCATGTTAAGGAATTTGTTGATGTGTTTCGGAGGAGCTTAGGGTTTGCCACCGGATCGCGAGGTAGAGTTTGGGATAGATCTGCTACCGGGGACTGCGCGCCGGTGTCTATTGCTCCATATAGGATGGCATCAAAGGAATTGGTGGAGCTTAAGGCTCGGATTCGTGAGGCTGTTGGATCGAGGCTTCATTAGGCCAAGTGTTTCGCGTGAGGGGAGCGCGGTATTATATAAATCAAGAAGAAGGGCGGCTCGATGCGGATGTGTATCGACTACCGCCAACCGAATAAGTCGACGATTAAAAACAAGTATCCGTTACCACAGATAGATGACTTGTTTGATCGGTGAAAAGGTACATCGGTGTTTTCAAGATCGATTTGAGGTCCGGGTACCATCGGTTGAAAGTTAAGGAAGCGGATATCCATAAGACGGCGTTTGGACTCGCACGGGCACTACGAATTCTCGTAATGCCGTTCGGGTTGACTAACGCTCCGGCGGCTTTTATGGATATGATGAATAGGGTGTTTCAGCGATGATCCGGATCGGTTCGTCGTGGTTTTTATTGACGATATCTTGGTATATTCAAGGTCGGAAGAAGAGCATGATGCACACTTAAGAGTGGTGTTGCAAATTTTGAGGAGAAGCAACTCTATGCTAAGTTCGATGTAAGTGCGAGTTCGCTTAGGAAGTGACGTTTTTGGGTCATGTAGTATCACCGGAGAGGATTAGAGTAGATCCTCGGAAGGTTGAGCGGTTTTGGATTGGAAGCCTCTAGGTCGGTCGGCCGAGATTCGAGAGTTTCTGGGTTTGGCGGATACTACAGAAGGTTTGTTGAGGTTTCTCGTTAATTGCAAAGACCGATGACTAAGCATTAAGGAAGGGAGTTCCGTTCGTTGGGACCGAGAAACAAGCAGGAGAGTTTTGATAAGTTGAAGAAGATCTTGACAGAGGCTCTGTTTTAATTCAACCGAGGTGGTAAGGAATTCACGAGTGTCTTCGCAATGCATCACACACGGGCTTGGGTTGTGTGTTGATGCAGAGGGTAAGGTTGTGGCTTACGCTTCTCGGTACCGAGGCCACACGAGGTCGCCTATCCGACGCATACGATTTAGAAGCGCAGCGGTGTAGTCTTCGCTCTAAAAATCTGGAGGCACTACTTATACGGGGAGAAGTCAATCGTCTACGGATCATAAAAGTTTGAAGTACCTATTGACTCGAAGGATCCGAATTTGAGGCGGCGTAGATGGGTTGAGTTGCTCAAAGACTACGATCGTTCGATCGAGTATCATCGGGCAAGGCCAACGTAGTGGCGCACGCGTTGAGCCGTAGGTTGTTTCGGACTTAAGAGCTTTGTTTGCCCATTTGAGTTTGTACGACGACGGAGTATTCTCGCAGAGCTGCGAGTTAAGCCTACTTGGGTTGAGCGGATCAAAGAGAAGCAGATTGGAGGATGAGGTTACGAGTGCGTGAAGGTTGCAAGTCTGAGAATGGTGGTTTGGAGGGTTACTGACTTGTCTAGTGATGAGGTCCTGTGTTTTCAAGGTAAGGCTTGTATGCCTAAAGATGTTGAGCCGAGGCAGAGGATTCTTCAGACGCACATACTTGATCCCTTATGCTATGCATCCAGGGGGTAGTAAAATGTATAGGGATCTTAAGAAGCGATTTTGGTGGCACGGCTTGAAGAAAGAAGTGACAGAGTTTGTTGGGAAGTGTCCGACTTGTCAGCAGGTCAAGGCGGAACATCAGTTACCGTCGGGTTTGCTTCACTGTGAAAATTCCTCGATGGAAGTGGGAAAGGATAACTATGGATTTCGTCGGTGGTTTACCGCTACGCCAAGCAAGAAGGATTCGATTTGGGTTATTGTGGACCGTCGACTAAGTCACCCATTTCATCCCCGGTGAGTGGACTATTCACTTCGAGATTGGCGAAGCTTTATGTGTCGAGAGATAGTGAGGCACGCACGGCGTTCGATTTCGATAATCTCGGATAGGGATCCTGTGTTTACTTCAAGGTTCGGAAGGCATTGCATCAAGCATTGGGTACTCGTTTGGATTTCAAAGACGGCTTTTCACCCGCATGATCGACGGTCAATCGTAAAGGGTTATTCGGATCTTGGAAGACATCTTTGAGAGGTTGTGTCTTGGATTTGAGAGGTAGTTGGGAGGAGTTTCTACCGTTAGCTGAGTTTGCCTACAACAACAGTTACCAAGCGAGCATTAAGATGGCTCCGTATGAGGCGTTGTATGGCAGGAAGTGTCGCTCACCTACATGTTGGACAGAGTTAGGTGAACGTCAGTTGTTAGGACCTGAGTTGGTAGCTGAGACTGAGGACAAGGTTAAAGTGATACAAGCGAGATTAAAGGAAGCTTGGACCGGCAAAAGTCTTATGCCGATCTTAAGCGAAGAGATATAGAGTTTCTTTGTTGGGGATCGAGTGTTTTCGAAGGTCTCGCCTTGGAAGAAGGTTTTGAGGTTGGGAAGAAAGGCAAGCTAAGTCCGAGGTTCATTGGGCCGTATAAGGTGTTGAGGCGAGTTGGACCGATGGCGTATCTTGAGTTGCCGCAGAGCTTAGCCTTGATTCACGACGTTTTCATGTTTCGATGCTTGGAGGTATCGTTCGGATCCGTCGCATGTGGTAGCGATGGAAGAAGAGATGGGGTGAATCCGGACTTGTCTATGGAAGAGGAACCCATGCGAGATCCTTGATCGGGATGTGAAGGTTCTGCGTAGGAAATCTGTGCCTTTGGTTAAGGTACTTTGGCGGAATCATGGTGTAGAAGAAGCGACGTGGGAACCCGAGGATACGATGAGACAGCAATACCCGCAACTCTTTTGATCAGGTAATTTCGAGGCCGAAATTATTTTAAGGGGGGTAGAACTGTAATATCCCGGGTTAGGGGCTATTTTGTTGTGGCATGTTTTGCATGTGTTTGGTATGCTGTGTTGTTGTTTGTGTTGGGGTTTAATTGTAGGATAGGTGTGTGCCTGAGTAGGTAGGAAAATTTTAATTTTTGGCCTTAGGTGTAGGGAGCTGATAGAGTTGGGGTTTAAGGAAATAAATTGTGGGTTCATAGCACAAAAAGAAGTGCTGGCATAGTGGCTGAGCAAGGTGCCACTAGGAGTTGAAGGTGGCGTCTTTTGCTAGGGAGGGGATGTCCTGAGTTCGAGCTGCGAAACCCCCATTTTGGTTGCTTTTTGGGGGGCGAGGAGAAGAGGCAGAAGGCAAGTGGAACTCTAACTTGGACTTGGTCAAAAGGGTGACTTGGATGGTGGAGAGTAAAATGTGGAGGAGGATTTGGTCCCTCTCATTTCAAATGAGTGAATGAGAGTGAGTGGGGGATTCTTGGCCGATTTTTGGGGTGTTGGAGTGGGGTGTGGACGGTTTGGTTAAGGGAAGGGAGGTGTGCCGAAATGCACTTCTCATTTTGTGCATTTTCGGCCAAAAGCATTTGGAAGCAATCTTTTCTTTTTCTTTCTTTTGTCAAAAAGCAACCCGAAACTTCAGTGAATTTTCATTTTTTTTTTCGGATTGAATGACCAAACCCTATAGCCTTGCCGAAAATTTCATTTCTTTTCCTTAATGTTTGTGGGTGGCCGAATGTTCAACCCCATTTCATCTCTTTTGTTCAAAGTGTGCTAAAACCGAAACACTCTCTCTTCTCCAACATCTTCCTCTCTTTTTGAAGCTTTGATTGCCGAAACTATATTCTCCAATACACCTTCTCTAAACCGAAACTACCTTTTGTCCATCCACTCCTTCTCTTCTAAATACTCCATTGCCGAAATTCCATCCTCATCTCACAAATTCTTATTCTTTTTCTCTCCTAAAAGTCGAACCTAAGGGTGTTGAACACCTATAAGTTTAACCCTCTTCTTTCTTTTGTAGCCTTGGCCGAAACTTTCTTCTCTCTTAATAGTTCCTGGTGGCCGAATATTAGAAGGGTGGTGAGCGTGTTGGGGTCTAAATTTCATCGTTGGTGGTGGTAAGTTTTGGGCCGAATGGTCATCCCCTTTTTCTCTCTAGTGCTATGACGATTTTGGTTGATGAAAGGAAATAACCTCTTATTTTGGGACTTAATGCTTGATAGGGCATTCGGGATTCAAGGAGTTAACAAAGCCTTCTCTCAAGGACTCGATCGATTGGTAGGTAGTGATTGTGGTGAGTGATTGGTATTGGCATTGGTCGCCCAATCTTTTGATTTTGAGTTGGTCAAAGTTATTAAGGTTTAATTGTTCCTTTTCAAAGTGTAGCCAATTGTTGGAAGGAAAGCCTTGGAGGTTCGGGTTTGATAAAGAATCAAACCAATAGCAAGGTAAGGGTGATTCGACAAACCCTTGTTGGTCGATACTGGTGATGGCCGAATGTCTTAGTTGCCTAACCCCTATGTTTGGCCGATTGTAGGAGTCGCACTCGAGGACCTAGATCGCTTTGGTTGGGATTTCTAGACTCAGTATTATCGTGTGTGTAACTAACACACCGATACTTAGTAAGATTATTAATAAAACCTGTTTGCACTGTTAAAATTATAAAAGCGATTATGATGGACAAATGAATACCCAAACGGGGTATGTGTACGATTCGGTAAGTCCGTTTCTATTATGAGTACTATTGATGAAGCATGATATCATGATTTATGTTATGCACGTTATGAGTTGTAATGCTTGGTATGTGGGCATGATATGCATGGTTAGTATGAGATGCATAATCCCATAAGTATGATATGTATGGGTGATACGAGAGGAGGGAGCGATGATATATTGTCTTGCGAGCACGGTGCTTTGGTAGCACAACTTTGTGACTTTGGGTCACGGAGGTTTGGCACCTCAGAGGTTTGGTACCTCGGTCCTCGTCCCAGTGGCTCGGTACCACGGTGGGTTGGCCCCACGAGATGATTATACGGGATTGACGCCGTGTGTTTTGGTAACACACGATGGGTTGGCCCCATCACCGGATTTGTGACTACGGTCACCGGTGCTTTGGTAGCACATTGTGTCTTTGGGACACCAGAGGTTTGGCACCTCATTGCGACTTGTCCTCGTGGTTTGACCACCGTGGGTTGGCCCCACTTGAGATATGGGATTGTCTCGCTAGTGTTTTGGTAACACACGATGGGTTGGCCCCATCATCGTTGGATTTGTGACTTCGGTCACCGGTGCTTTGGTAGCACAATTGTGTCTTTGGGACACCGGTGGTTTGGTACCACATTGACGGATATTATGTCTTTGGGACATCAGTGTTTTGGTAACACATCGTGACTGTATGTCACCAGTGGTTTGGTACCACACGGGGTAGAAAAGGTGATATGGATGGTTAGGATCGGGTTGCATTAATTATGTTGCTTTGTATGATGTGTGTTAGCATGTGGTTTATTCGGGAGCGGGATTTACACACTGAGTCACTCGACTCACCCTCTCCTTTGACATTTCAGGTGACTCGTAGACGCGGACTTGGAGCCGGGATGGACTCGGGGTGCACATGCCATGCTATAATAAAAGTGTTGCTTGGACTATTGAATTTGGGTACTTTAATTATTTACTTTCAGTTGGGTTTTTTTTTTATTGGATTTGTAAAAGGCTTTATAATTTATGTTTTATACTGTTTATGTTTAAATTTTAATATGCCTTAACAAATAAGTTGGTATGAATTCTACTAAAACTTGGAAAGATAATGATTTCAAAATTTTAACGCAAGGTGTTTTCAACTATACCATCGGGTATCCCACTGATTTTTATAAACCAATGGAGATCAAATGGCTTCAATCGTGAAATCCAATTTTATTAAGTCTAAATTTTAAACAACTTGTTTTTCACAAAGGAACATAGTTTTATCAAATTTATCTAATGCAACCTCGAAATTTTCAAACACGTTTTCCCGTAACATACCAGATTCGGTCGTGGTGTTTGGACCGGGTTTGGGGTGTTACAAAAACAATTTAGGCAAAATAATAAGTATATCAAACATAAAGCAAATAATAAAATACTCCAGAGGCCTTATTACACATAAAAACCCAAAATAGTAAAGTGAACGAAGATAGAAATCTAAAGTTCCAAAATAAAAACACCATTTCTGAAGTATGGCCTCCATCGAGTCATCCATGGCCCAAGTCCACGTCACTGAGCATTACCTACAAGGGTTAAGAGAAAAGGGGGGTGAGTTACAAGAACTCAGTGCGTAATCCCCTTACCGTTATCCACTGGGCTTGAACCCGTTTAGCAAAAACTTGGGCCTGAGCCCATAAAGCATAATCTTGGGCCGAAGCCCATTTACATAACGGAACATATATATATGTGCAATGTATGCAACCCAACCAATCCTAGTAATCCATCTGCTACACACCACCCGTACCATCCCATCACACCTGTGGGGATCAAGTCAACCCACCCCGCCAAACACACCAATCGCAGGCATTTAGCCATTTATAATATATTTGAATTGTGGACAAGCCACCAGAATCATAGCGAATCATATTAGCAAACATTTTTGAAACACCCCAAACCCGGCCCACGAGCTTTGACCAGATTTGGTATGTTCCTCAAGTAAATCGGTTCAAAGTCCTTTTGTTACTTTGGGAAAATAGTGTGTTTTGAAAGAAATATTGTTTTAGAAAAAAAAATCATTTTATAATGAAAACCCTTTTTAAATTTTAGGTGATAAAACATATAGAATACATTTAAAGTAAATTACTCAATCTTTAACTTAATAAAAATTTCGTAACATAATAAATAAAAACAGAAATAAAATAGTGCACTATGGCCTTATGGCCTTATTACATCAAGTAAATCCAAATAATTCGGAGTACTTAAAAATTAATAGTCCATAAAAATAAAAACTTCATGTTGAGCATGGCCACCACAAGTTCTGCCGTCCCGGTCCATTACTGTTCATCACCTGAAAAATGTTCCCACAACGGGGTGAGTCAACAGACTCAATGTGTACACAACACTAAATCATAATAGAATCAGGCATAACAAATATTACACATTCATATCATAGCATACAAATTATGATGCATTCCCAAACCCAAACCTAATAAGCCATCCGCTACACTCCCCCATACCAACCTGTACACTGTGGGGACTACTAAGTCGACCCTCCTTCCACTACACTCCATATCGCGGTCTTAGGTCACCGCATTTGTGGTCTTAGGTCACCACATTCAGATATCGCAGTCTTAGGTCACCGCATTCAGATTACTGTGGTCTTAGGTCACCACATTCACTTCCCCTTTCAATAACCCATATGCCCCATTTTGTAATATGCATTAATATGCCAAAGTTCACATTCTTATTCTCATGTTACAAATAACATATTTCATATTCCTAGTAGGAGTAGGAAACGTACCTGAGTACTTAGTACCATAACATGGTACCTTAGCCACTTTCTTATTCTTAATGTCACATATTTTAATTAAACATAGCCATAAAACATATTATGAAATAGTGTGGGGTACACACCTGATTAACTTATCGAATTTACTGATTTCCCGAAGAATTCCGATCTACTGCTTTAGATCTCAATTTCCTACATTTGATTAATCACTTACTATTTAGTAAAAGACTATTCGGCCATAAAACCAAATCCTATTAGGATTGTTATTACTCAAAACTTACCTTGGTGCCGATTTCACTACTTAATCGAGTCTCGAAATCTTTACTATGCTCCTTCTTGTATTCGGCCACAGACTAGATCTCTTCATAGGTTAGTTTTCGGCTTTTAAACATTTAACAAACAAATCAAAATACTAAACTAGGCTTTAGCCGAATGTACATATGTACTTACCTTCCAAATCTTAAATCCCAAAAAGTATCCCTTACCTTCGGTGTCTGTCGAAATCCCCATGGATATATGTTAGATCAATTTCTAACCTTTAATCACAATCCATGGCCCTTGGCCGAATGTCAGATATGACTTACCTTGATGGTCAAATCTCGAAGATCTTTTCCTTTATAGTCGACTATGGCAAAAATCCTGAAAGAATCCTTCCAAATTTCGGCAAATAAGAATATTGATGGGATTAGTCCTAGATTTCAAAAAATCTAAAAGAAAAGAATAGAAATCAAAACTTGTTCTTACCCCTTCTTGAAGAAATCGACAGCACCTATGCTTGAAGCCCCTCAAAGATTCGACTTTTGATGGATTGGAAAGAAAAGAAATTGGCTAATGGTGATATCTTGAATTTTCGGCTTTGGCTAACAAAAAGAAGAAGAACAAATGCTCTAGGAAATTCGGCAGAGAGAAGGGTTGAGAGAAAGAATGATGAATGGCCCTCTTTTCCTTATATAGCCGAATTTACTAACTTAGAATCCCTTACTTAGCCATCACTCTTCTATTTTGTTAGCTTTATCTCTTTAATTAACTCCTAAAATAAAAGATAATTCAGCAACTATCCTTACTTAGCCGAAATTATTAAACTCAAAGTCCCTTACTTGGCCATCACGTCTCCCTTATTTTCCTAATTAAAGAATAATTCCTCATTTATCTCTTGAAAATAATCTAAAATAAATCCATTATTTATCCCTTATTTATCCACTATTTATCTCTTAAAACTAAAAGAATAAAGGCTCCTAAATTATAGCCTTGTGCCGTCCCTTGCTGCTACTCTCTGATGCAAAATAAAACTTTTTATTTTGCTTCCCCTGCAGCTCGAACCTTGGCCCAATACCCCAGTATGTGGCGTCACTTGCTAGGCCCTTAAGTGGCGCCTTGTAGCCATTTTACCAAGGCTATTTGTATGTCATATTTCACATACATTTTCTCTTAAGACCACCTTGCTTCATGTCCCTCTTTTAAACTTTAAACTTGACATTTCTAAAGCATTTCCTTACATTTCTAAGACATTTCCTTACATTTCCAAGACATTTCCTTACATTTCCAAGGCAAGACATTTCCTTACATTTCCAAGTCATTCCTTACATTTCCAAGTCATTTCCTTACATTTCCAAGACAAGACATTTCCTTCCATTTCCAAGTCATTTCCTTACATTTCCAAGACAAGACATTTCCTTCCATTTCCAAGTTATTTCCTTACATTTTCAAGACAAGACATTTCCTTACATTTCCTTACATTTCCAGGTTTCCAAAAATGTTCAAAATACATTCATAACACATAAGACATGTCATTTCGTACAATTAAACCAAAAATGCAGAGGCCCATTTCCAGGATGTTACAGTTCTACCCCCCTTAAAAATAATTTCGTCCTCGAAATTACTTACTAACGAATAATCGTACATCTTAACTCACCGTACTACGCTTATGCTGCGCACTCTGATCGTAATAGAACCATCATACTTCCCAGGTACAATCTCTAAGTTCACGTCCCCTAGAACTCATTTCTAACGCTGCGATTTAATCTGATTAAAAAGTTTTATGCATTAGAATTTTGTTCCACTTATTAACCGCGAATAATTTTATGAAATAAAGATATTTAGAAGTAGTTCTTTCGATCACACAAAGTTTCAGTTCAAGTTCACTACTCTAATTCAGAGAATCACATTCACATTCATCAACAGAGACACCTTCATTCCTCAATAGAGGCACATTAATTCATCAACATAGACATATTTATTCAGTGGTATCTACCACCCACATTCACTATTCGAACACTCTTTGCCTTATTCCTATCCCAGGGGTATTTTCGTAATTTGTCTTACAGGGGTATTTTCGTAATTTTTTTCAAAATAAGGTTCCTTGGTAATTTTGTCGGTAAGGGTATTTTGGTATTTTTGTGTTCCCGGGGTATTTTTGGAAATTTTGAAACCCAGGGGTATTTTGGTAATAAACCAGGGTAAATTTGTAAAGCTCAACAAATCAAGGGTATTGCAGATTTTACAAAACTTTAGGGTTACTTTTGAGAATTTGTTTTCCAAAATGGTGATGTTGCAAAAATTTTGGAAATTAGGGTCATTTTGGTAATTTGCAAGTTAGGGGCAATTTCGTAATTTTCCAAAATCAAGGTATTTTGATATTTTGCAAATTAGGGTTTTTGGACTTGTCATAAAGTAAGGAAATTTTACTGAAACTGTGGGTAGTTTGGACATTTTATAAACCAAGGGCATTTTTGTAATTTCACAACTAGAGGTATTTAGGTAATTTTTTATAAATCGGAAGTTTTTCAGAAAATTTTGTAAAAATAGTTCTCACATATTAAAAAGGTAATTTTAAGAGTTTTAAAACTAGGGTTTTTATGAAAATACGACTAGTTCCTTTTTGGGTTTTAGTTATTGGGTTTATCCTATGAATAAGTCCTCATGGTTAGGGTGAACCGTAGCTACGCACCAGGTAGGATTCCTGCGAAGAGGAGGTGAGTCACTAGGACTGCTTAAGTACCTGGTTCTTCCGGATCCAATCCTAGACATGTGCACAGGGGTTACCACACCCTAACTCAGCGACTTAGCCATAGGGTTGTTTAGTTAGGCACTTAAGTCTTATGTAAGTGTTGGGGAAAACTAATCCTAGGGTTCAAGTACTTATCATGCTAATCTACGTTCCATTCCATTTCCACCCTTCTACACATCATACTATAAACCACACAAATGGATAGAAGTACTTACACAGTGGATCATGAGTCGAGAGACTTAGGTGCCATGCCGAAAAAAACTCGCTATTTTCAAAAAATATTTTCATAAAACTTACTTGGGCTCGATTTGAAAATGTTTTGGGCCTTAAACCCAAGGCCGAGAGTTTGAAACGGGCTCTGATACCAAACTGAAACACCCCAAACTCGGCCCACGAGCTTTGACCAGATTTGGTATGTTCCTCAAGTAAACTCTGGTTCAAAGTCCTTTTTGTTACTTTTGGGAAAATAGTGTGTTTTGAAAGAAATATTGTTTTTGGGTTGGGCTCGAGTAGAAAACAAAATCGTTTTATAATGAAAACCCTTTTTAAATTTTAGGTGATAAAACATATAGAATACATTTAAAGTAAATTACTCAATCTTTAACTTAATAAAAATTTCGTAACATAATAAATAAAAACAGAAATAAAATAGTGCACTTTGGCCTTATGGCCTTATTACATCAAGTAAATCCAAATAATTCGGAGTACTTAAAAATTAAAAGTCCATAAAAATAAAAACTTCATGTTGAGCATGGCCACCACAAGTTCTGCCGTCCCAGTCCATTACTGTTCATCACCTGAAAAATGTTCCCACAACGGGGTGAGTCAACAGACTCAATGTGTACACAACACTAAATCATAATAGAATCAGGCATAACAAATATTGCACATTCATATCATAGCATACAAATTATGATGCATTCCCAAACCCAAACCTAATAAGCCATCCGCTACAATCCCCCGTACCAACCTTGATACAAACCGGCTCGCGGTGAGTCAAAACGTATATGAGTTCCCCAGTCGTCTACGTGGAGGGATCAAGCCTTAGGAAGATATTCGGAAAATATGGATGAATTTGCGGAAGCTTAAGTGAATAAATTAGCTGATGGTTCGGTTTGGAGGAACAAAATAAAAATAAATAAGATAGATAAACGGATAATTTACTGGAAGCGGATAAACGAACTTAAACGAGAAGCGATTCAACACTAAAAAGTGTCACCCTGGGTTCTATATTGTTTAAGGTGGATAAATGGAATCGATGATGGAAATGGAAATACGAACTTAACTTAAGAAAGATTCAACACTATATAACAGTGTCACCCCGTTTCTTATATCGTTAAGGTGGATAGATGGAGATAGGTTGATGAACTCCACACCAAACGAAATTGGTGATAAGTTCAAACAAGTCGAAGACGCCACAAGCAAACTTGATAAGTCTAACGAAACTTGTACGAAAATGAAGAGGAGATAAACTCACTCAAATGAACAAAGTTCATAACATTTCATTCATAAAAATTCTGTCTCTTACAAAATGAAATGTGCAAAATATTTATAGGCACTCCCAATGGTAACCGATTCCCTGAAGCTTCCATGTATAAAGAACATCAAGTGGCTTACTTCTAGAAACCCTCAATTGGTTGTAACGTGCAGTCAACTTGGTGGAGCCTTTATGGTGTAATTGGCCATGCTTGGAGAACTTTAAAAATATGAGCATATGGGAGAATATGCCATCCAACTAGTGATTCATCAATTGTCAAACCCCATAGTCCCAATGCCGTTCAACATGGTTCCCCATTTGGCAATTATCCATGCATAAAATATTCCTTCATCATGCCTCATCCAACTTGCTTATTTTAATTTATTTGTTCACCCATTAGCTCCATTTGGCCGTCCAAGGTAAGTGCATTTTAAAATGGCTTTGGAAAGAGCATGGTTTTGGGATGAATAAAATACTTAGTGAATTGATTGGAGCCTTAAAAAAAATAAAACATGTGATGCATAGTGGAACAATTGAATAATGTTTTGTTTTGAGGGAATATACACTTGGACGGCACAAGGTGGAATATTGATGGAAGAATAAACAATTCATGGTCTTGAAAAAGGAAAGAAGAGCATGTGGGTGAATTAAATAATTGATAGGCTCTTCATGGCATGATAAAGCATATGGACGGCAAGCACATGGAGCATTAAAATAATCAAGCACAATTCCTTTGTCTTCTTGTGAGTTTGACGGCATGGTGGAGCATTGGTATTGAGCATGAAATAAATAATAAGACCAAGAGCTATTTAAGGAGATTGTTGGAATAAACAAATGGAAGAAAACATGTGTTTAATTGAGGAGAATATTGTAGGGGACGTCAACACGGGGTTAAAAGAGAGCATGTGAGATTAAATAATACAAAGAAACAAGCCATTTTAAAATGCACTTACCTTGGATGGCCAAATGGAGCTAATGGGTGAACAAATAAATTAAAATAAGCAAGTTGGATGAGGCATGATGAAGGAATATTTTATGCATGGATAATTGCCAAATGGGGAACCATGTTGAATGGCATTGGGACTATGGGGTTTGACAATTGATGAATCACTAGTTGGATGGCATATTCTCCCATATGCTCATATTTTTAAAGTTCTCCAAGCATGGCCAATTACACCACAAAGGCTCCACCAAGTTGACTGCACGTTACAACCAATTGAGGGTTTCTAGAAGTAAGCCACTTGATGTTCTTTATACATGGAAACTTCAGGGAATCGGTTACCATTGGAAGTGCCTATAAATATTTTGCACATTTTATTTTGTAAGAGACAGAATTTTTATGAATGAAATTTTATGAACTTTGTTCATTTGAGTGAGTTTATCTCCTCTTCATTTTCGTACAAGTTTCGTTAGACTTATCAGTTTGCTTGTGGCGTCTTCGACTTGTTTGAACTTATCACCAATTTCGTTTGGTGTGGCGTTCATCAACCTATCTCCATCTATCCACCTTAACGATATAAGAAACGGGGTGACACTGTTATATAGTGTTGAATCTTTCTTAAGTTAAGTTCGTATTTCCATTTCCATCATCGATTCCATTTATCCACCTTAAACATTATAGAACCCAGGGTGACACTTTTTAGTGTTGAATCGCTTCTCGCTTAAGTTCGTTTATCCGCCTCAAAGAAATTATCCGCTTATCTATCTTATTTATTTTTATTTTGTTCCTCCAAATCGAACCATCAGCTAATTTATTCACTTAAGCTTCCGCAAATTCATCCATATTTTCCGAATATCTTCCTAAGGCTTGATCCCTCCACGTAGACGACTGGGGAACTCATATACGTTTTGACTCACCGCGAGCCGGTTTGTATCAAGGTTGGTACGGGGGATTGTAGCGGATGGCTTATTAGGTTTGGGTTTGGGAATGCATCATAATTTGTATGCTATGATATGAATGTGCAATATTTGTTATGCCTGATTCTATTATGATTTAGTGTTGTGTACACATTGAGTCTGTTGACTCACCCCGTTGTGGGAACATTTTTCGTGTGATGAACAAGAATAGATCGACGGGGCGAGAACTTGTGGTGGCCATGCTCAACATGAAGTTTTTATTTTTATGGACTTTTAATTTTTAAGTACTTCGAATTATTTGGATTTACTTGATGTAATAAGGCCATAAGGCCAAAGTGCACTATTTTATTTGCATTTTTATTTATTATGTTACGAAATTTTTATTAAGTTAAAGATTGAGTAATTTACTTTAAATGTATTCTATATGTTTTATCACCTAAAATTTAAAAAGGGTTTTCATTATAAAACGATTTTGTTTTCTACTCGAGCCCAACCCAAAACAATATTTCTTTCAAAACACACTATTTTCCCAAAGTAACAAAAGGACTTTGAACCGGTTTACTTGAGGAACATACCAAATCTGGTCAAAGCTCGTGGGCCGAGTTTGGGGTGTTTCAGTTTGGTATCAGAGCCCATTTCAAACTCTCGGCCTTGGGTTTAAGGCCCAAAACGTTTTCAAATCGAGCCCAAGTAAGTTTTATGAAAATATTTTTTTGGAAATAAGCAGGTTTTTCTGGCATGGCACCTAAGTCTCTGACTCGCAGTCCACCAGGTAAGTACTTCTATCCATTTGTGTGGTTTATAGTATGATGTGTAGAAGGGTGGAAATGGAATGGAACGTAGATTAGCATGATAAGTACTTGAACCCTAGGATTAGTTTTCCCCAACACTTACATAAGACTTAAGTGCCTAACTAAACAACCCTATGGCTAAGTCGCTGAGTTAGGGTGTGGTAACCCCTGTGCACATGTCTAGGATTGGATCCGGAAGAACCAGGTACTTAAGCAGTCCTAGTGACTCACCCCCTCTTCGCAGGAATCCTACCTGGTGCGTAGCTACGGTTCACCCTAACCATGAGGACTTATTCATAGGATAAACCCAATAACTAAAACCCAAAAGGGAACTAGTCGTATTTTCATAAAAACCCTAGTTTTAAAACTCTTAAAATTACCTTTTTAATATGTGAGAACTATTTTTACAAAATTTTCTGAAAAACTTCCGATTTATAAAAAATTACCTAAATACCTCTAGTTGTGAAATTACAAAAATGCCCTTGGTTTATAAAATGTCCAAACTACCCACGCCAACAAAATTTCCTTACTTTATGACAAGTCCAAAAACCCTAATTTGAAAAATATCAAAATACCTTGATTTTAAAAAATTACGAAATTGCCCCTAACTTGCAAATTACCAAAATGACCCTAATTTCCAAAATTTTTGCAACATCACCATTTTGGAAAACAAATTCTCAAAAGTAACCCTAAAGTTTTGTAAAATCTGCAATACCCCTGATTTGTTGAGCTTTACAAATTTACCCTGGTTTATTACCAAAATACCCCTGGGTTTCAAAATTTCCAAAAATACCCCGGGAACACAAAAATACCAAAATACCCTTACCGACAAAATTACCAAGGAACCTTATTTTGAAAAAAATTACGAAAATACCCCTGTAAGACAAATTACGAAAATACCCCTGGGATAGGAATAAGGCAAAGAGTGTTTGAATAGTGAATATGGGTGGTAGATACCACTGAATAAATATGTCTATGTTGATGAATTAATGTGCCTCTATTGAGGAATGAAGGTGTCTCTGTTGATGAATGTGAATGTGATTCTCTGAATTAGAGTAGTGAACTTGAACTGAAACTTTGTGTGATCGAAAGAACTACTTCTAAATATCTTTATTTCAAAAAATTGTTCGCGGTTAATAAGTGGAACAAAATTCTGATGCATAAAACTTTTTAATCAGATGAAATCGCAGCGTTAGAAATGAGTTCTAGGGGACGTGAACTTAGAGATTGTACCTAGGAAGTATGATGGTTCTATTAAGATCGAGTGCTGACATAAAGCGTAGTGCGGTGAGTTAAGATGTACGATTATTCGTTAGTAAGTAATTTCGAGGACGAAATTATTTTTAAGGGGGGTAGAACTGTAACATCCTAGAAATGGGCCTATACATTTTTGGTTTAATTGTACGAAATGACATGTCTTATGTGTTATGAATGTATTTTGAACATTTTTGGAAACCTGGAAATGTAAGGAAATGTAAGGAAATGTCTTGTCTTGAAAATGTAAGGAAATAACTTGGAAATGGAAGGAAATGTCTTGTCTTGGAAATGTAAGGAAATGACTTGGAAATGGAAGGAAATGTCTTGTCTTGGAAATGTAAGAAAATGACTTGGAAATGTAAGGAATGACTTGGAAATGTAAGGAAATGTCTTGCCTTGGAAATGTAAGGAAATGTCTTGGAAATGTAAGGAAATGTCTTAGAAATGTAAGGAAATGCTTTAGAAATGTCAAGTTTAAAGTTTAAAAGAGGGACATGAAGCAAGGTGGTCTTAAGAGAAAATGTATGTGAAATATGACATACAAATAGCCTTGGTAAAATGGCTACAAGGCGCCACTTAAGGGCCTAGCAAGTGACGCCACATACTGGGGTATTGGGCCAAGGTTCGAGTCACAGGGAAGCAAAATAAAAGTTTTATTTTTGCAAAGAGAGAGTAGCAGACAAGGGACGGCACAAAGCTATAATTTAGGAGCCTTTATTCTTTTATTTTTAAGAGATAAATAGTGGATAAATAAGGGATAAATAATGGATTTATTTTAGATTATTTTCAAGAGATAAATGAGGAATTATTCTTTAATTAGGAAAATAAGGGAGACGTGATGGCCAAGTAAGGGACTTTGAGTTTAATAATTTCGGCTAAGTAAGGATAGTTGCTGAATTATCTTTTATTTTAGGAGATAATTAAAGAGATAAAGCTATCAAAATAGAAGAGTGATGGCTAAGTAAGGGATTCTAAGTTAGTAAATTCGGCTATATAAGGAAAAGAGGGCCATTCATCATTCTTTCTCTCAACCCTTCTCTCCGCCAAATTTCCTAAAGCATTTGTTCTTCTTCTTTTTGTTAGCCAAAGCCGAAAATTCAAGATATCACCATTAGCCAATTTCTTTTCTTTCCAATCCATCAAAAGTCGAATCTTTGAGGGGCTTCAAACATAGGTACTGTCGATTTCTTCAAGAAAAGGTAAGAACAAGTTTTGATTTCTATTCTTTTCTTTTAGATTTTTTGAAATCTAGGACTAATCCCATCAATATTCTTATTTGCCAAAATTTAGAAGGATTCTTTCAGGATTTTTGCCATAGTTGACTATAAAGGAAAAGATCTTCGGGATTTGACCATCAAGGTAAGTCATATCTGACATTCGGCCAAGGGCCATGGATTGTGATTAAAGGTTAGAAATTGATCTAACATATATCCATGGGGATTTAATGATGACAGAAGGTAAGGGATACTTTTCGGGATTTAAGATTTGGAAGGTAAGTACATATGTATATTCGGCTAAAGCCTAGTTTAGTATTTTGATTTGTTTGTTAAATGTTTAAAAGCTGAAAACTAACCTATGAAGAGATCTAGTCTGTGGCCGAATACAAGAAGGAGCATAGCAAAGATTTCGAGACTCGATTAAGTAGTGAAATCGGCACCAAGGTAAGTTTTGAGTAATAACAATCCTAATAGGATTTGGTTTTATGGCCGAATAGGCTTTTACTAAATAGTAAGTGATTAATCAAATGTAGGAAATTGAGATCTAAAGCAGTAGATCGGAATTCTTCAGGAAATCAGTAAATTCGATAAGTTAATCAGGTGTGTACCCCACACTATTTCATAATATGTTTTATGGCTATGTTTAATTAAAATATGTGACATTAAGAATAAGAAAGTGGCTAAGGTACCATGTTATGGTACTAAGTACTCAGGTACGTTTCCTACTCCTACTAGGAATATGAAATATGTTATTTGTAACATGAGAATAAGAATGTGAACTTTGGCATATTAATGCATATTACAAAATGGGGCATATGGGTTATTGAAAGGGGAAGTGAATGTGGTGACCTAAGACCACAGTAATCTGAATGCGGTGACCTAAGACTGCGATATCTGAATGTGGTGACCTAAGACCACAAATGCGGTGACCTAAGACCGCGATATGGAGTGTAGTGGAAAGAGGGTCGACTTAGTAGTCCCCACATTATTGTACTGAGTTGGTACTGGGAGTGTAGCGGATGGCTTATTAGGTTTGGGTTTGGGAATGCATCATAATTTGTATGCTATGATATGAATGTGTAATATTTGTTATGCCTGATTCTATTATGATTTAGTGTTGTGTACACATTGAGTCTGTTGACTCACCCCATTGTGGGAACATTTTTCAGGTGATGAACAGTAATGGACCGGGACGGCAGAACTTGTGGTGGCCATGCTCAACATGAAGTTTTTATTTTTATGGACTATTAATTTTTAAGTACTCCGAATTATTTGGATTTACTTGATGTAATAAGGCCATAAGGCCATAGTGCACTATTTTATTTCTGTTTTTATTTATTATGTTACGAAATTTTTATTAAGTTAAAGATTGAGTAATTTACTTTAAATGTATTCTATATGTTTTATCACCTAAAATTTAAAAAGGTTTTCATTATAAAACGATTTTTTTTCTAAAACAATATTTCTTTCAAAACACACTATTTTCCCAAAGTAACAAAAGGACTTTGAACCGGTTTACTTGAGGAACATACCAAATCTGGTCAAAGCTCGTGGGCCGGGTTTGGGGTGTTTCAAAAATGTTTGCTAATATGATTCGCTATGATTCTAGTGGCTTGTCCACAATTCAAATATATTATAAATGGCTAAATGCCTGCGATTGGTGTGTTTGGCGGGGTGGGTTGACTTGATCCCCACAGGTGTGATGGGATGGTACGGGTGGTGTGTAGCGGATGGATTACTAGGATTGGTTGGGTTGCATACATTGCACATATATATATGTTCTGTTATGTAAATAGGCTTCGGCCCAAGATTATGCGTTATGGGCTCAGGCCCAAGTTTTTGCTAAACGGGTTCAAGCCCAGTGGATAACGGTAAGGGGATTACGCACTGAGTTCTTGTAACTCACACCCCTTTTCTCTTAACCCTTGTAGGTAATGCTCAGTGACGTGGACTTGGGCCATGGATGACTCGATGGAGGCCATACTTCAGAAATGGTGTTTTTATTTTGGAACTTTAGATTTCTATCTTCGTTCACTTTACTATTTTGGGTTTTTATGTGTAATAAGGCCTCTGGAGTATTTTACTATTTGCTTTATGTTTGATATACTTATTATTTTGCCTAAATTGTTTTAAATGAGAATTTTCTAAAAACTTAAATAAAGGTTTTCCAAAATCGATTAACAAATGAATTTCAAAATAAACTTTTACAAATATTTTTAACACGGATATTTTCTTTCGAAATATCAACAAAATTTTCAAAAGACCTGGATTCTCTTTCGAATTTTCAACGTCGAAAGTCACGGTTTTATAAAATCATTAGTTCAAATTTATCGATTTATCAATCAATCTTCGAGATTAGTAGTACTTTATCAAATATTTCAAATCAAATTTGTTTTCTTGATTTTAACAAAGCAATACCTATTTTAGTACGAATAAAAAGGGTTTAACATGTTTTGCTCGTGTAACATACCAAATCTACTCGTAAAGCATGGGCCGGGTTTGGGGTGTTACACTTCATTTTCGGACTTCAATTATTTAATTAAATAATAATTTGAAAAAATTAAATTAATTATAAAGTTATTTTTATACTTAGTGAAAAAACACATTTATTTCCGAATGTGACCTATTTCTCTAACTTTATCATTTTCATCTAGATCCGTTCATTTGATTCATTATGCCATTCATTTTCAGTGTCAACGAGCTAATGGAAGGATCAATTGAACATATATAATTATGGCTTAAATGATTTATAATTAAATTTTAGCTTTTCGCATATTAATTATAAACTAATTTAGTCATAAAGTATCGTGATTGAGCTCTCCCTAATTATATACCAGTACGAAAGATACTCAATCAGTGCTCATCCAATGACCTTGTCATAAGTGTATTACCCTCATAGGATAACCATAACCTCATTAGGATAAATCCGCTCTCCCAATATGATCCTAATTTATCTCATGGTAACCATTACATTTCTTTCATGAAAAGTCAATTACTATAAAATAGTAATTAAGCCATTTGTCACAAAGACAAATGACCCGTGCCCACGTTTACTTTTCATCTATCATGTAATGCCAATGAGAGGATATATTTTACTCATTTCTTGGGTTATGAATTCCACTACTGTAAAAGATGATATATACTATAGAGGTCGTATACCCAACGCACTAACTTTCAGTTCCTTATCTATTTGAACTCGAGCTTTTACTTATATCAAAGTATACGAGTCATGCATACAAACTCCATCATCCACTTAGGATTAAGATATGTAAACTATGAACGTCACAAGTGAACAAATCCAAAAACTGATTTGGGATTTATTTTACTTGGGTTCTATCTGATAAATTGTTAGTCTTGTAACACCCTTTACCCGACCCGATCGCCAGGTCCGTGTAGCAAATGTCACAATCAAACCAATTATCTTAACAGAATTTATAAAACTGGTTCATTCACGCACTTAAAAAAATTAAATCCAATCTCATGACTCCCGAGAAATAAATCCTTACAATAATACCATTTTAAACCTATAAGTTATTTACAATTTTACAAGTTTAATTTACTTTCCAATTTATTCCTTATCATGATCTAAGCTTATTAAATATCAAATTCAAGACAAATTCATCAATTCCTTTATAATGACAACTTACTAAAAACTTAATAATTAAACAAATTGATAAATTGGCTAGCTAAATCAAGTTCTCATGATCCAAAATCTATACGAATTGCAAGAAATGAGCTTGGTTACCTTCTCTAATTTATGCCCGAATGTATAAAGAAATTTTTGAAGCTTTCTTTCTTTTTCATCTATGGTGGATGATGCAAATTAGAAAGATGAGTGTAACATCTTAAAAAGGGCCTATGCATTTTCGGTTTAATTGTACAAAATGACAAGTCTTAAGTACTATGAATAAATTTCTAATATTTTTGGAAATGAAAATGGAAATGAATATTTTTGGAAACCTAGAAATGCATGGAAATGAAAATGGAAATGAACATTTTTGGAAACCTAGAAATGCATGGAAATGAAAATGAACATGAACATTTTTGGAAACCTGGAAATGTAAGGAAATGATTCAAAAATGGAAAGTAAACATTTCCGGAAACTTGGAAATGTAAGAAAATGGCAAGTTTACAGAGCCGATCGAAAATTTTAGGAAACTTAGAAATGATGTAGAAATGTCAAGATTTAAAGTTTAAAATAGGAAAGTAAGGCAAGGTGGCCTTAAAAGAAAAAGTTTGTGAAATTTGACACAAACAAAGCTTGGAAAAGTGGCCTGAAGATGGCACTTAGGGCCTATGGAAATGGCGCCATATGCAGAAGGCATGGGCACTGGTTCGAGTCACAAGGAAGCAAAAAAAAAAAAAAAAAGAAGGTTTTATTTTTGCTTCCATAAGCCAAGGAGTGGACGGCAAGGCTTCTAGAAAAAGGGATGTTTATCCTCTTTAAAATTCGGCTATTAAGGATAAATAAAGGATTTTTTTAAATTGGATTATTTTGGAGAGATAAATGATGGATTAAATCTTTTTATTTCAAATAAGGATAATATTATCACATATGAAGAGTAGTGGCCAAGTAAGGGACTCTCTTGTTGATAATTTCGGCTAAAGGAGGAAAATTGAGGCTATTCTTTCATCTTTTCTAAGTGTTGCTGAAAATTCCCAAGCTCTCCCCCTCTCTGCCGAAATTTTCCTTAAGCAAAAATCTATCTTTTCTTCTTCTTTTTCTTCTACTGTCAAAATCGAAACCACTTTGATCTCTGTCTAAGTCTCCATAGCCGAATCTCGTGACTTCAATCAAAGGGTGCCGTCATTGTGGTGTTAAGGTAAGAACAATGGATTCTTGATTGTTCAATCGCTTTCAACCAAGATTTAGGAACTGATCCTTTTGGTTGTCTTTTGGCCGAATATTGAAGGGAGGAATTCCAGGATTTCAGATCTAAGGAATTTCGGCTACTCAAGAAGAGAGTTTCGGGATTCAAGGATTCAAGGTAAGAAAAACATGGTTCAGGCCAAAAGCCATTTGATTAAGTTTATTAGGTGATTTCGAAATCAGATCTAACATATGTGTGTAGGGATTTCGACATCTCCATAGCCAAGGGTTACTTTTTGGGATTTGGAATCACAAGGTATGTGGCCAAGGCCTATTTTAAATGTTTGGATTTATTATCAGAAGCCGAAAACTAACCTATGGAGTAATATAGTGTTTAGCCGAATTAACAAGGGAGGAATACCAAGATCCGGCATTTGATTCTTAAAATCAATTCGGCAACAAGGTAAGTAATACTAATCCTATTAGTATTTGGAATAATGGTCGAATGGTCTTTTAAATAGTAAGTGATTAATTTATGTAGGAT
Organism: Gossypium bickii; assembly: GCA_025503065.1. Taxonomy (NCBI): domain Eukaryota; kingdom Viridiplantae; phylum Streptophyta; class Magnoliopsida; order Malvales; family Malvaceae; genus Gossypium; species Gossypium bickii. Next base: position 32,072,627 of record CP106714.1, read on the forward strand.
TTGAGATCTAAATCACGTAAATCAGCTTTTCTTGAGATTTCAATGACTTCATTAAGCGAATCAAGTGTGTAATCCCCACTATCTTTTAATATGTCACATGGCAATATTTTAATCTATGAGTATATAAATATGAATGTGAATATGGCTAAGTACCCAAAGGTGGTACAAAAGTACTCGAGAGCACGTTTCCTTCTTCTAGTAGAAATATGAAATATGTTATTCGTAACATGAGAATATGATAAGAATGTGAACTACGTATATTATGCTTATTAATATATGGGGCATATGGTTGTATATTGAAAGGGAAGTGAAAAGTGGTGACTTAAGACCACGATGTCGAAAAGTGGTGACTTACGACCACGATGTCTGAAAAGTGGTGACCTAAGACCACGATGTCGAAAAGTGGTGACCTAAGACCATAGATGCGGTGACTTAAGCCCGCAATTTGGTGTGTAGCGGAAGGAGGGTCGACTTAGTAGTCCCCACGGTGTGTATGGTAGGTACGAGGGTGTGTAGCGGATGGCATCTAGGTTTTGGGTTCGGGATTGCATCACTATTTTGAATTAATGTATGAACATGTTATGTTCGGTATGCCTTGATTTATTAAATTGTAGTGTTGGTTACACATTGAGTCAGTTTGACTCACCCTGTTGTGGGAAATATTTTTCAGGTGATGAGCAATAATGGACCGAGTCGGCAGGAGCTAAAGGTGGCCATGCATCGCAAGGAGTATTTTAAAGATTTGGACTTTTATTTTACTCAGTACTTTAATTTTATTTTTGAGTTTTGGTTGATGTAATAAGGCCATAAGGCCCAAGTTGGATAGTTTTATTTCTTTGCTTTTATTTTTAAATATTATGTTACGAATTACTTTTAATTAAGTTCAATTAAATTTATTTTAAAAATAAACCCTAAATTATTTTGTCACCATAATTAAATGATTTCTAAGTAAAATAAATGGGTTTTCGCTCTAAGCCCAATCCAAAACGATATTTTCTCTAAAATTACACAAATTTTCCCTAAGTAATAAAGAACTTTGAAACCGGTTTACTTAAGGAACATACCAGATCCGATTCAGGCTCGTGGGCCGGGTGTGGGGTGTTTCAGTTTGGTATCAGAGCCAGGTTTTAAAACTCTCGGCCAGTGGGCTAAGGCCCAAAACATTTTCAAATCGAGCCAAGTAAGTTTTTGAAAGGATTTTATGAAATAAACAGGTTTTCTGGCATGGCACCTAAGTCTCCGACCCGCAGTCCACCAGGTAAGTACCCCTAGCTCTATGTGTGATTATGTGCTTTATGAATTGTATAAGGGTAGAAAAGGCATGGAACGTAGAATAGAATGATAGGAATATTGAACTCTAGGACTAGTCTACTAAACACAACCACATAAGACTTAATGCACTAAACAAACCTATGGCTAGGTCACTGAGCTAGGGTGTGGTAACCCCTGTACGCATGTCTAGGATTGGATCCGGAAGAGCTTGGTATTTAAGCAGTCCTAGTGACTCACCTCCTCTTCGCAGGAATCCTACCTAGTGCGTAGCTTCGGTTCACCCTAACTCAGAGGGCTCAGTGGTGTGGCAACCTCTGTGCGCATGTCAAGGAATGGTTTCAGTGGGAGCTTGGTATTTAAGCAGTTCGTGTGACTCACCTCCTCTCCACTCAAATCCTGCCTGGTGCGTAGCTTTGGTTCACCCTGACCAAGAGGGCTCGGTCATAGGCTAAACGTAATGACTAAAACCCAAAAAGGGAACTAGCCGTTTTGTTTTATAAAAAAAAAAAAGAGAACAAAACAACAAACCCTAGTTTTAAATTCCTAAACCTTTCTTTTAAATTTGTGAAAACCATCTTTACAAAATTTTCCGAAAAATTTCTGATTTGTGAAAATTACAAAAAAAAAAGCCCTTAGTGGTAAAAATTAACAAAATGCCCTTGATTCACAAAATGTCAAACGGTTTTTGCCAAACTTCATTATTTTATAAACATTCACAAACCCTAATTTGTAAACCATCAAAAATACCTTGATTTTGAAAAATTTCAAATTTCCCCTAACTTACAAAATTACCAAAATGACCCTGACATCCAAAATTTTTGCAACATCATCGTTTTGAAAAGTAAAATACTCAAAAAGGACCCTCAAAGTTTTACAACTTTTGAAATATCCCTGATTTACAAAATTTTACAAATTTACCCCGATTTGTGAAAATTACCGAAATACCCCCGAGGTCAAAACTTACCGAAATACCCCTGGATTTCAAAATTTTTCCAAAATTACTCGGGGCTTTGAAATTACCAAAATACTTTTGACAAAATCACCGAAGAACTTTTTATTTTGAAAAATTACGAAAATGCCCCTGTAGGTCAAATTACGAGAATACCCCTGGTAGTGGAAAAACAATAACAATGAGAACTACAACGTTTCTCTGAATGAATGAAAGTTCATACTTGTTTGATGGATGAATGAATGGAAAGACTGTATGCTTGTATGAATACGAAAGAACCACTCCTAAATCCTTTTTCATAAAACTCCTTCGCGGGTAAATAAGTGGAACAATGACTAATTCATAAAACTTCTTAATCAGATCTCGACGCTAGAAATGAGCTCTAGAGGATGTGGTCGTCGTGGACGAGGTAGAGGAAGGATGATCGTGTCGGAACCCGTTAGATCGGGTCAAGGGTCTAATAATGAGATACCACCGCCATCACCACCCCGGTGTGTGGTCTTTGGCGCAAGCTCGGAGCGACGGGAAAATGCGTGTGTCGCAGCGGTCTTTGCAAGTTTTGGAATTGGTGGCTGGTGCAGGAGGAAATTCGGGAACCCGAAAATCTGTGCCTGAATAGCTCCGAGCTAATGGAGCCGAGATGTTTCGAGGAGTGTCTGGAGTAGCATCCAGTACAGCTGAGTACTGGTTGGAAGCAACGGATCGCATCATGGATGAGCTTGATCTGACCCCTGAGGAAAAGTTAAAGGGAATGGTGGCACTATTACGCGATGAAGCGTATCAATGGTGGTTAACTGTGCGGGATGGTGCCACGGCTGAGGATCTGACCTGGGAGTACATTAAGGAAGCGTACCAAAAGAAATATGTGGGAACCAGGTACATTGATGAGCAAAGGAAAGCTTTTCTAGGGCTGATCCAAGGGAACAAGTCGGTTCTGCGAGAATATGAGGTGAATTCACGAGGTTGAGCAGATGACGCTCGAGGTGTCGTGGCGACTGAGCATGAGCATTGTGTCTGTTTTGAGGACGGGCTAAGGGATGATCTGAGACTGTTGATAGCACCGCATCAGGAGCGGGAATTCTCTGCTTTGGTAGAAAAGGCCAAGGTGGCCGAGGGAATCAAGGATTCTACAAAGCAGGCTATGGATAGAAATAGGCCCAAGAGAAGTTTTGGGTCATCTGGAAAGGTTCATAAGAGGCTTAGAGTTGATGGGCGCGAGGTCGTAAAATTTGGATCGGAAGAATGATGTATCGACCTTGTGATGTGTGTGGAAAGAAGCACTTGGGAGAGTGTTGGAGGAGAACAGGAGGATGTTTAGGTGTGGGTCCAAGGACCATGTGGTCAAGGAATGTCCTAAGAACTTAGACGAAAGCCGACCAGCAACTCAGAATGTTAGTCATGCGGGTAGAGGAGGACCGCAGCCTCAATGAGGTCGTGGTTCGAGCAACAGAGGTAATGGTGCTGGCAGAGGTCGTGGAACACAGGGCCGCGGTGCTGCTAATGCTAAGGCAAGGCAACCAGGTTTGGTTTATGCGGTTCGCCGGAGGGAGGATGGAGACGCGCCGGATGTTATAACCAGTACGTTCTTTATTTTTGACAAGCCCTATTTTGCTCTTATTGATGTGGGCTCGACCCATTCATATGTTGCATGTAGTGTAGTGGAAACACTAGGCCTAGACTCTGAACTTTCTGATAGGCAGATGACTGTAGTAAGCCCATTAGGCCAAACAGTGATGATCGATAAGATCTTTCGGAATATACCCCTAGCGGTTCAGGGAGTGAACTTTCGGGCTGACTTAATAGAATTACCTTTTGGAGAGTTTGAACTTATACTCGGAATGGATTGGCTAGTAGAGCACTGAGCCGTGTTGGATTGTACGGCTAAACGTATGGAACTAAGAACCCCAGGGGATGAAGTAGTAGTAATGATCGGAGAAAGGAGGAACTACTTGTCTAACATAGTTTCGGCGCTGAAGGCTGAGAAGATGGTTAAGAAAGGGTGCAAGGCATTCTTAGCCTTCGTAAGTGCATTAGGTGGAAAAGAAGAAGGTGTCCGTGGAGTTAGAACTGTAAGGAACTTTGAGGATGTATTTCCGGAGGAATTACCAAGAATACCACCAGATAGGGAGGTGGAATTTGGAATAGATTTGCTACCGGGAATAGCTCCTGTGTCAATTGCTCCATACCGAATGGCGCCAAAGGAGTTGGTTGAGCTCAAGGCTCAAATCCAAGAGTTGTTGGATCGTGGGTTCATCCGACCCAGTGTGTCTCTATGGGGAGCACCGGTCCTATTTGTGAAGAAGAAGGACGGAACTATGCGTATGTGCACAGATTACCGTCAGTTGAATAAGCTGACCATTAAGAACAAGTATCCTTTGCCAAGGATTGATGACTTGTTCGATCAGCTGAAGGGGGCCGCAGTATTTTCAAAGATCGACTTAAGGTCGGGTTATCATCAGTTCAAGGTGAAAGAGGTTGATATCCATAAGACCGATTTTAGGACAAGATATGGCCATTTTGAATTTGTGGTGATGCCGTTTGGGTTGACGAACGCTCCAGCCCCATTCATGGACATGATGAATCGGGTTTTCCAACCCTATTTGGATAGGTTCGTCGTTGTGTTCATTGACGATATTCTGGTGTATTCTAAGTCGGAAGAGGAGCATGATGAGCATCTCCGAGTGGTGTTGGAAGTGTTAAGGGAGAAGAAGCTTTATGCCAAATTCAGCAAGTGTGAATTTTGGCTTAAGGAGGTGGCATTCCTAGGACATATAGTATCCGTAGAGGGAATAAGAGTGGACCCTAGGAAGATCGAAGCAGTGTTGGATTGGAAACCACCTAGGTCCGTGGCTAAAATCTGAAGTTTCTTAGGCTTGGCAGGCTATTATAGAAGGTTTGTGGAAGGGTTCTCGTCAATAGCCGCGCCTTTGACAAAGTTGCTAAGGAAGGAAGTACCCTTTGAGTGGACTAATATGCAGCAGGAGAGCTTTGAAAAGCTTAAAAAGGTGTTAATGGAAGCTCCAGTGTTAATTCAGCCGGAAGCAGGAAAAGATTTTGTAGTGTATTGTGACGCTTCTTATACGGGATTAGGCTATGTGCTAATGCAAGAAGGAAAAGTAGTCGCTTATGCATCCCGGCAGTTGAGGCCGCATGAGGTTAATTATCCAACCCATGACTTGGAACTTGCAGCAGTGGTTTTCGCCCTTAAGGTTTGGAGGCACTACCTTTATGGAGAAAGGTCAGTTATCTACACAGACCACAAAAGTCTTATGTACTTGTTGACTCAGAAGGAGTTGAACTTAAGGCAGCGAAGGTGGGTGGTATTGTTGAAGGACTACGATTGTTCGATAGAGTATCATCCGGGCAAGGCAAATGTGGTAGCTGATGCCCTAAGTAGGAAGGTTGTATCGGATCTAAGGGCTTTGTTCGCTCACTTAAGTCTGTATGATGATGGAAGCCTGTTGGCAGAGTTGCAAGTCTAGCCCACATGGCTAAAGGAGGTAAAAGAGGGACAGTTGGCTGATAAGAACCTAAGTGCTAAGTTACAGCAAGTTTAGAATGGATAATTAAAGGATTATGGCGTCAACGATGAAGGAGTATTATGCTACAAAGGAAAGGTCTGTATGCCGAGGGACAAGGAGTTGAGACAAAGGATTCTTCGGGAAGCGCATGGTAGCCCTTATGCTATGCATCCCGGAGGCATTAAGCTGTATAGAGATCTAAGGGAACAATTTTGGTGGTCTGATCTTAAACGAGAAGTGAAGGAATTCGTGGGAAAATGTCTGACGTGTCAGCAAGTTAAGGCTGAACACCAAGTCCCATCAAGATTGCTTCAACCAATTGAGATTCCGCAATGGAAGTGGGAGAGAATTACCATGGACTTCGTTAGTGGGCTTCCCCTTACGCCTACTAAGAAGGACTCGGTATGGGTGATAGTGGACCGTTTGACTAAGTCCGCGCACTTTATTCCAGTAAGAGTGGATTATTCTCTTCAAAAGTTAGCTAAGTTATACGTGGCGGAAATCGTGAGGTTACATGGAGTACCGGTGTCAATCATCTCCGATAGAGACCCAAGGTTTACGTCTCAGTTTTGGAAGGCACTTCAGCAAGCTTTAGGCACTAAGTTGGACTTCATTACGGCTTTTCATCCACAATCAGACGGGCAGTCAGAATGGGTTATACAAGTGTTGGAGGATATGCTGAGAGGCTGTGTGATGGATTTTCGAGGAAGTTGGGAAGATTACTTGCCTTTAGCTGAGTTTGCCTACAACAACAGCTATCAGGCTAGCATTCGGATGGCACCATATGAAACATTGTATGGTAGGAAGTGTAGAACACCTACCTGTTGGACCGAGTTAGGAGAACGTCGAGTTTTGGGTCCAGAGTTAGTGGCAGAAACTAAAAAGAAAGATGAGATAATTCGAGCACGGTTAAAGGAAGCCTCTGATAGGCAGAAGTCGTACGTGGACCTTAGGCGAAAGGAGATAGTGTCACACCCCTGACCCGAGACCGTCGCCGGAATTGAGTAAGAGGCGTTACTAGACTTGACCACAATTTCAGGACATAAAAACTTAAAGCTGTCAAAACTGCATCACGCTGGATAATTCGACCATAACTCGAGCTACGGAACTCAAAATTTAGATCCGTAAATTTTGCTTGAAACTAGACTCATATAACTTTTCACAAAAAAATTTTTAGAATTTTTCATGTAGCCATTTTGTACAGTTTATTCATCAAAGTTACCCTTATTACACTGCTTGACAATTCTGACCTATCCTTACAAAAATGCGGTTATCTAATTGCATAAATTTCCTATGATGTTCTTGTTTATACCAATGAAAAATAGATTCATTTAGGATTCTTCACATATAAATCATGCTTCTTTATTATTTTTGTACAATTTATGGAAGTTTTTCCAAAACTGAACAGTGACTCACGAATGCATTCAGAGCAGGTTTCACTAGAACTCAATTATCTCATAATATATAAATCGTTTGCCTACTCTGTTTCTTTCATATAAAAATAGACACAATAAGGTTTAATCTCATATCTCATTCACTTTCAAATTCAATGTACCCAATTTTTAGTGATTTTTCTAATTTACATCAATGCTGCCACTACAAGCTGTTCTGCTAAATTTTATGAAAGTTTAACTTCTAGCCGAACCTACCTACTTCCCAAATTCAAGGATTTATATGTATGCAAATATTTCTTAGCAAAAACGATTAAACCTGGATTTAAAATTTCATAAACATTGCCGTCATGTACCAACATACATATCGTAACACAACATCATATTTACTAAAAAAAAATTGTAGCCATTCTCGCATGGCTATCATAAACACTTACAAGGTTAACTATCGCATATTTCTAAGACTTCATCTAGCCTATACATGCCTTCTAATTCGTAACCAAAATTCAAAATACCAATGGAAGGCGATAGTGTGATGAACTTCTTGACGATCCTTCGCGAGCCCGTTACGTAACCAAAATCTATAAAACAAAGGAATCATTCCACACGATAAGCTTGCTAGCTTAGTAAGTCCTAATTTCATAAAAAAATAACAATTTAAATATTAACAATTTATAATTTCTATAACTCAACTTGTAGGTTTGTACTCATATTTATTATCAACCTTCAATTTCATGTCGATGTGACTCAAGTATAAATTAAGTAGGTAAATTTATCTTTGCCCACATAATTGTGGTCGATCATAATTTAATCTTCAATTCTAAAGTGTCATCATGTAACCATACGCACAATTATTCATATACTTAAACTTCAATTTAATATAACATGTCAACAATCATACAACCACATCATTCATCAATAAAGCCGAGAACACATACCATTGGTAATAATTCACTAGTTTACTCGATCTTAATTAAGTATGAAGATCATTCTTACTTCATATACTCCCAGTAACCATTAATTCGATAAATCTACTTAAGTTCGCCTTGAGTAAAATTTTGGTTTCTAGCTTGTGAAGTATAACAGGCATCAAGCTCGCTAGGCATAAAGGCCCGATAAATAACACCGCGTAGAAGGCCCGCTAGGCTTAAAGCCCGATAAATAACACCGGCCCAAGGCCTGCTAGGCATAAAGCCCGATAAATAACACCGGCACAAGGCCTGCTAGGCTTAAAGCCCGATAAATAACACCGGCACAAGGCCTGCTAGGCATAAAGCCCGATAAATAACACCGGCACAAGGCCTGCTAGGCTTAAAGCCCGATAAATAACACAGGCACAAGGCACGCTAGGCATAAAGCCGAAACACATTTATGTATAAATTGTCTCTAATACCTTTTATACTAGATCACATAATAAAAGTACTTGACTCACTTACATCAACCAATCAAAATCATTCCAAATAGACTTATACACATTCGGCTATGGCATGATTTCTTACTAAAATTTTATCACACAATATCGTATAATAGGTTCATAACTAGTTCTTCAATATACTATAGTTTAAGGACTTACCTTGGAGGTCGATAGATTGATATCTCCAACTATTCGTTTAGTATAGCTTTTCCTCGCTCCAAATTCTTCTCCTTTTGATCTTGATCTAATTTGGTTCAACTTAAACCAATTAAACCACACTTCCATTCAATTCGAATGCAAAATCATATAATATAAAATTTCAAGACTTAAACATTTGCATTGGCATCCATGCACTACTTTGTTCAAATGGATTCAATAATATTTGGGAACACTTTGGCAATAACCTCATTGATGCTTTTTATTTTTTTAATTTATATCTTACCTTCTTATCTATGGCCATACATTACCTATATATATATATACACAACCGAATAAAATGGCCAGGTTTTTTTTTTTTTTTCCCTCTTATGACCGAATATGCCAAGTTAATGCACTCATACATCTTCTTAAACATAAAGCCAAGTACCAAGCTAACTACTCACAACTTGTTTCCATTTTCCCACCAAATATTAGCTTGCTAAAACCCTTTCATTACTTAATTTACCCAATAACTATACCTAATTATAATCATTCATCCATGTCCAATTACAAAACAAGTGTATGTAGAACATTAAAACAAGTGAAGAGAATTCAAGAATGGTTGTCTCCCATTCGGCCAGTAAACAAGGGCATCTTCATGCCCAAATCAAAACAATCTCCTTAACATACTCAAGCTACTTCTTCTCATTTTGCCTAAATTTATTTTCATACAACAATTTATAATTTCTCATCCATGGCCGAATTCCCTCATGTTCATTATCAACCATTTTCTACTTGTTATCTTTAAGGATCAAATAAATCAACCCAATCTAAGGATAGTCTATTAAGCTAGAGTTCAAACTATTACCTTGCTCCACACATGCAATGGCCGATTGATTGAAGAAGAGGAATTTCTTCTTCTCTTGATGATAGCCTGGTGGGTGAGGAAGTGAAGAAGAAAGATAAAAAATGATTTTTATTTTTTTTATTTAAAACTATCTACACATTATTTTAGCATGCTTTTAGTATAATATTATATTAAACTATCATATAATTTGAAAAGCTTAATATTCTTAGCATGCTTACACAAATATTTAAGACCATAGACTATTTTAATGCATGCTTGCCGTCCACCCTTCTAAAAATTGGGGGATTTGACATGCAAGTCCCTATGTTTGAAGCATAAGTCACTTAGCTCCTTGTTTCATTTCATATTTACTACTTTGATTATTTTCGCAAATTAAATCCTCTAATTACACACTCAAGCAATTCAATTCTTCTACAAAACATTCACGTACATCAATTCACCCATAATAGACATAAAATAGATAAAAAAAATATATATATATTTATTGGGCTCGGATTTGTGGTCCCGAAACCACCGTTCCGATTAAGGTCAAAATTGGTCTGTCACAGATAGAGTTTGAAGTGGGAGACCAAGTGTTTCTGAAGGTCTCACCTTGGAAGAAGGTTATGAGGTTCGGTCGCAAAGAGAAGTTAAGCCCAAGGTTTATAGGGCCCTATCGAGTACTGAAGCGAGTTAGGCCAGTGGCATAGCAATTGGAGTTGCCACCAGAGTTGCAACAGATGTATGACGTATTCCATGTATCCATGCTACGTCGCTACCGATCGGATCCGTCTCATGTGGTACCTATTGAATAGGTGGAGCTAAGGCCAGACTTATCCTACGAGGAAGAGCCGATTCGGATCTTGGAAGGTGATGTGAAGGTACTACGTAGGAAGTCAGTTCATCTAGTCAAAGTGTTATGGCGCAACCATGGATCGGAGGAAGCTTCGTGGGAACTAGAAGAGACGATGCGACAGCAATACCCTCAATTATTTTAGTTAGGAAATTTCGAGGACGAAATTATTTTAAGGGGGTAGAACTGTAACATCCTGGAAAGGGCCTATGCATTTTCGGTTTAATTGTACGAAATGACAAGTCTTAAGTACTATGAATAAATTTCTAATATTTTTGGAAATGAAAATGGAAATGAACATTTTTGGAAACCTAGAAATGCATGGAAATGAAAATGGACATGAACATTTTTGGAAACTTGGAAATGTAAGGAAATGATTCAAAAATGGAAAGTAAACATTTCTGGAAACTTGGAAATGTAAGAAAATGGCAAGTTTACAGAGCAGATCGAAAATTTTAGGAAACTTAGAAATGATGTAGAAATGTCAAGATTTAAAGTGTAAAATAGGAAAGTAAGGCAAGGTGGCCTTAAAAGAAAAAGTTTGTGAAATTTGACACACAAACAGGCTTGGAAAAGTGGCCTGAAGATGGCACTTAGGGCCTATGGAAATGGCGCTATATATATGAAGGCATAGGCACAGGTTCGAGTCATAAGGAAGAAAAAAAAAAAAAAAAAAAAGAAAAGAAGGTTTTATTTTTGCTTCCATAAGCCAAGGAGTGGACGGCAAGGCTTCTAGAAAAAGGGAGGTTTATCCTCTTTAAAATTCGGCTATTAAGGATGAATAAAGGATTTTTTTAAATTGGATTATTTTGGAGAGATAAATGATGGATTAAATCTTTTTATTTTAAATAAGGATAATATTATCACATATGAAGAGTAGTGGCCAAGTGAGGGACTTTCTTGTTGATAATTTTGGTTAAAGGAGGAAAATTGAGGCTATTCTTTCATCTTTTCTAAGTGTTGCAGAAAATTCCCTAGCTCTCCCCCTCTCTGCCGAAATTTTCCTTAAGCAAAATCCATCTTTTCTTCTTTCTTTTTCTTCATGTCAAAACTGAAACCACTTTGATCTCTGTCTAAGTCTCCATAGCGAATCTCTGTGACTTCAATCAAAGGGTGCCGTCATTGTGGTGTTAAGGTAAGAACAATGGATTCTTGATTGTTCAATCCCTTTCAACCAAGATTTAGGAACTGATCCTTTTGGTTGTCTTTTGGCCGAATATTGAAGGGAGGAATTGCGGGATTTTAGATCTAAGGAATTTGGCTACTCAAGAAGAGAGTTTGGGATTCAAGGATTCAAGGTAAGAAAAACATGGTTCGGGCCAAAAGCCATTTGATTAAGTTTATTAGGTGATTTCAAATCGGATCTAACATATGTGTGTAGGGATTTCGACATCTCCATAGCCAAGGGTTACTTTTTGGGATTTGGAATCACAAGGTATGTGGCCAAGGCCTATTTTAAATGTTTGGATTTATTATCAGAAGCCGAAAACTAACCTATGTAGTAATATAGTGTTTAGCCAGAGAATTCACAAGGAGGAATATCAAGATCCAAGCATTTGATTCTTAAAATCAATTCGGCAACAAGGTAAGTAATACTAATCCTATTAGTATTTGGAATAATGGCCGAATGGTCTTTTAAATAGTAAGTGATTAATTTATGTAGGATTTGAGATCTAAATCTATAAATCAGTTGTCTTCGGGATTTCAAGGACATCATTAAGCGAATCAGGTGTGTAATCCCCACTATCTTTTAATATGTCACATGGCAATATTTTAATCTATGAGTATATAAATATGAATGTGAATATGGCTAAGTACCCAAGGGTGGTACAAAAGTACTCAGGTACGTGTCCTACTTCTAGTAGAAATATGAAATATGTTATTCGTAACATGAGAATATGATAAGAATGTGAACTCTGGTATATTATGCTTATTAATATATGGGGCATATGGTTGTATATTAAAAGGGGAAGTGAAAATTGGTGACTTAAGACCACAGTAATCTGAAAAGTGGTGACTTACGACCACAGTAATCTGAAAAGTGGTGACCTAAGACCATAGTAATCTGAAAAGTGGTGACCTAAGACCATAGATACGGTGACTTAAGCACGCAATTTGGTGTGTAGCGGAAGGAGGGTCGACTTAGTAGTCCCCACGGTGTGTTTGGCAGGTACGAGGGTGTGTAGCGGATGGCATCTAGGTTTTGGGTTCAGGATTGCATCATTATTTTGAATTAATGTATGAACATGTTATGTTCGGTATGCCTTGATTTATTAAATTGTAGTGTTGGTTACACATTGAGTCAGTTTGACTCACCCCGTTGTGGGAAATATTTTTCAGGTGATAAGCAATAATGGACCGGGTCGGCAGGAGCTAAAGGTGGCCATGCATCACAAGGAGTAATTTAAAGATTTGGACTTTTATTTTACTCAGTACTTTAATTTTATTTTTGAGTTTTGGTTGATGTAATAAGGCCATAAGGCCCAAGTTGGATAGTTTTATTTCTTTGCTTTTATTTTTAAATATTATGTTATGAATTACTTTTAATTAAGTTCAATTAAATTTATTTTAAAAATAAACCCTAAATTGTTTTGTCACCATAATTAAATGATTTCTAAGTAAAATAAATGGGTTTTCGCTCTAAGCCCAATCCAAAACAATATTTTCTCTAAAATTACACAAATTTTCCCTAAGTAATAAAGAACTTTGAAACCGGTTTACTTAAGGAACATACCAGATCCGGTTCAGGCTCCTGGGCCGGGTGTGGGGTGTTTCAATGAGAATTATTGTCATCTTTCTTTCCACTATATAATGTATATATATATATCCTAATTAAGTTTTAATTAGCCTTGTTTAATTAATTATTTAAGACTTTATTATACATATTTTAGTTATAAACTAAGGTTAGTGGATTTAATCATCAACTTCCACTAATTCTCGCTGAATAATGTTTAAATAACCATTTTGGCCATTTGGATAATTTCTATTTAGTTCCTTAAGCATTTTCTACTTTTAAAACTCAATAACGATTGGACTTTTACAATTTAGCCGTTGAGCTTTTGTCACATCCAAAAAACCAGGTTAGTAGAAATTGGGTTAATGAACCAAGAGTGGTCACGCCCGAATTTTTTTAAGAGGACCTTTGCACATTTAATAATAAATAAGTATCAAGTCTATTGATTTAGTAGTGGTGGAGTTGTCCTTCAAGACATTAGTTCGAATCTTTTCCCCCACATTATTTTCTAATTGAAAATTTTGCTTCAAACTTTAGTAAATGTCACACCATGTTTTTAAATAAATGTTGTCGGACTATTAATAAGCAAGTGAATTAGCCTAGTGATTAAGAGCATAAATAAATTCCATTAGGTCCCATGTTTAATTCCCCACATCCCTATTATTTTTATTTATTTTGGCTCATAAAACCTTGATCAAAGTTTCCGTTACCGTTCACTCCTAGTTACCATGTAAGGGAAGATTCTTTCGTCTTTTAATTAGTCAACTTTCCTCCAGAAACCCCCTTTTCACTCCACATATTCCCCATGATCAACTTTTCATCTAATAGTCCCCCAATGCTTCCATTTTCTCCCATTTACCAAGCTTGAATCGTCCATCCCACCTAAGGTAGCCACCATTCACATTTTTCTTTCATTTTGTTTTCTTCTCTTCCCATTTTGGTCGTTCCTCCTCTTTGCTCCTCTCTTTCCACTTTTTTTTATTTTTTATTCTTGCCTCTAAACATCATCCTTTGCACCACTGATTTCCATTCTTTTCACCACCACTTGACATCATTCTCCACCTCCAAACCACCATTTCACTACCATTAAACCACCATCACACCACCGCCGTTAGTCACCATTTTTCACTGATTTTCATTTGCTCTTCACTTCTTTAGTGATAATTGATCTACTAATCCTCCTCTCTTAAGTTCATAAATTATTTATATGTTCTAATAAATTCTTTTCTTTTATTTGGGGTTTGAAATCCTTCTTAGATAAATCTCTTCTATCGAATGATTATTTCGGCAATTGTTGATCTCTCCAACTTAATCTTAGTAACGTAAGTATCTATGGGGGAAAATCGATATCAATTTCTCCATTACTTATAACCGTGTATAGGGGTTGATTTTTACGTGATCATTTTTGAAGGGTTGATTTGTAACCTCCCTAACTCGGCCTAGACATTATGGCTAGATTGAGAAGGCTACATAGCCACCGAAATGGCTAAGCTAACTTATGTTACTTTTGAAGACCTTAAATAAACTTATTTTAGAGAAAACCATAGTTGTACTTTGAGTTAGCTTAAAAGTATTCATTCATTAGGTCATGTATACTTGGGATTCATTTAATTTTTGATAGTGTTGTTTTAGAAAAACCGTTTGCTTGTCGCTCTTCTTTAAAAAAAAAAACTCAATGTTAAACTAATGCAGCGGAAAAATCATTTTTCAAGTCATTTTGGAAACTTAGTTGCCTTATGAATTTGTTTTTCAAAAATGATCCATTTGCAATGTAGTGGAAATTAGGGAACAATGTCAAATTTTACTTAAGCCCAATATCATGCATTTTCTGGTTCTTATGCTTGAGTAATCCATGCATGCAAAATCCCCAAATAAAAAGTGACCAAGCCACAGACCAGAAATAATAAAAAATTAACCAAAACAAATAGAGGTTGATTAATACTTATTAAAAAAATAATTCAAGTCTGAATGTCGAGTCTGGTCCTAATTTCGAGGTTTACCAGAAAAGTTAAAGATTTTTGGGGGGTGAGCTTATGAAAAGCTCAGTGTGAGTCGAACATTTATTTAAACAAACATAAATATCGAATACAATGAAACATATTAGCTTTAATAGAAGAAAATAGAACCATCATAGGAATTTCATATCATTACAAAGTCATTATCTATATCGATGTCAAACAGTGTATGAGCATGGGTCATCATTCATTCGAGTAACAATCATTAATTTTGATACCATTCAATACAACAAAATACAATATGTAGCATAAATCAATAACATTTGAATACGCTGTGCACATGATGCAATGCAAAAAGGTTCCTACCCATACCATCCGCTACACACCACGAGTTCCTCAGAACCTGTCATCTGAACTCTAAAACATTATGGGCTTAAGCCCATTGTGGTTTAAACCATTGATAATAATATGCAGAAAATTATGCCAGTAATGTAACGCCCTAAAATCTGGGTATTTATTTTTGTAAGTTTGTAAAACAAATTCATGTTTGCTTCAGTGGTTAAATGATTCGAGTGTGTTTGGGAGTGTCTGAGAAGTCCTGGGTTCAAGCCTGGGCCTGTGCAAAAAATTTAATTTTTAGGGAATAAACCCTTGCCTTTAGTTAGTAGGCTTTTAAAATATTGTGTGTATAACAAGACACAAAAAGCCCGCTGGTCTAGGGGGTAAGTGGCATGCTACCTATGCCAGAGGACTGAGGTTTGAAGCTTGGTGGAGGCAAGGGGGTATTATTTTGCTGCTGTGCTGTAGGAGGTGTTGTGGTTTGACTGAAACATTGAAATGGTTGAGAGGAATTCAAATTGAGTGGTTGAGAGGATGTGTGATCAGGTGGAGAGATTCGAGGAGGGATATTAAGAGAAAATCAAGGGAAGGAAGGGGAGAAGGAGAGTTGTACCGAAACTGGACTGTGGGCACTCAAGAATTCAGCAAGTGTGGTACTCCTCATTTGGTAAGCCTCATTTCGATTTTGTATTGTTTTCCCTCTTTGGCCGAATGTGATAGGAGTTTTTGGCATATTCTTCTTTTCATTTTTTCAGTTTTGACAACCTTTTATTTGGCCGAATACACCTTTTCTTTTCTTTTCTTTTCATCTCCTCTTCTCTTCTTTCTCTGTGTTGGTCGAATATTGCCTCTTTCTCGTTTCTCTTCCCTATTGACTCTGTGTTGGCTGAATATCTCCTATTCACCTCCTTCAATTTCTCTTCTCTCTTCTCCCTAAACCGTTTCCCCTTATTATTCTTCTCTAGTTGGTACCCAGGCTGATTCAATCGCTACTTTGTCTTTGGTTTAGTGATTATTCTCTGACAAAGTGGTAGGAAGACTCAACTCCTTCATGTTTCCTTTAATTTGTATCAAGTTCCCTCCTTTCTTACACTGACAAGCTGAATACTCTTGTGTTCCTTTCAATTTTTAGAACTTCTCGAGGAGTGAAGGAGTTGCAAGTGGTATTGAAGAACTCGAAACCTTTCTTTCATCACTCAATCAAAGGTAAGTTGTTGTGAGTATAACGATTGGGATAACTTATGCTTATTCGATTAAGTAACTGCTTAAGTGAATAATTGAGGATTGTTGGTCAAGTATAGGTTCCAAAGGCGTGGGCGGGTTTCTCAGCAAATAGAACCCAAGTGTGTAACAACACTCTATAAACGATATCGGTGAAATGCTGAAAAGTGTGTATAAACACTGCCCAAATCGTAAACCAGTAAAAGCCGGAAAATATAGCAATTGAAGCTACACGACCGTGCGCTCACTCGTGTGGTAAACTGAACGCATAAAACGTGGGCATTAGACTGTTGAGGCCACCATGAGTGATTTCGTGGGCTTAGGCCGTTTTGGGCCACGTTGGGCCAAAATGGGTTGTGTGGGCCCTACACGGGTAAACCACACGAACTTGTGGAGAAAATTGGTCCAAACTGTGTAATTTTCATGACCAAGACCAATTCTGGGCTATGTGGGCCACACGAGCGTGTGGGCCCACATGGGCCTCCATTATGGGCTTTGGGCCCATTTTCACTGTTTGATTGTTAGGTTGCTGGTCGCCTACTCGAGACGCATCGTGAACCCCATCGATGGGTCGGTAAGTATACCTAGACCCCCAAACTGATATAAAACAACTGTTATGCCCCTATGTGGTAAAATGACTGTTATGCCCGTATGTTATAAAATGACTGTATGTTTTATGTTATGTATGACTTAATATGAGCATGCCACGATATGTTTTTGCGCATACATGTTTGATATGTTGCATAGGGATGGGATTATTATGATTGGAGGAAGTGTCTTGCATCTTTGGAAGCTCTGCTGCAAATATCATTTGAAGCCGCGCAATGGCCGCTAATTTTGGAGTGTAGGGATGGGTGGGTGATTTTATCCCCACATGGAGTGTTAAATTTGGACGGAGTGGAGTGTAGAGATTTGGTTGGTTAAGATTTTTGATTGCATGTCCGAACTATTATCGCCATCGTGTAATGGGCTAAGGCCTACACCGATATTGATATCAGAATGTGCTAAGACCCACACCGATATCGAGCATCAGAATGGGCTAAGGCCCACACTGATATTGATACTGTAATGGGCTAAGGCCCACACTGATACTCAAACTGTAATGGGCTAAGGCCCAACTGAACTGAACTATTATTGATTTGGGCTTAGGCCCAGACTGCACTTGCATGATTGGTTATTTTCTTATATATAGTTACACCCTGAGTTTTCGTAAACTCACCCCTCTGTTTATCTTACAGGTAATCCCCAATCTTAGGCTGATCGATGCTACGAGGGACTCAGAAGTGGCCACACAACTGCACCTGCTTCTATATTGGATTTTTATTTATAATAATTTAATTTAGGACGTGGATTTTTATTTGGGATTTTAATCATTTAAATTCTTACTGATAGTAGTAGGACGTGGATTTTTAAAAGATGAATGCTTTTCAAGACATCACGTTTTCGTAAAATACTGTAAAAGCTTCTGCATCAAACATCATTTTAAATGTAGTAACAAACTAATATGATCGACAAACTGCTAAGAACAACTTAAGTTTTCAATGAAAAAGATACCCTTAAATTTCTGTTATGATCATAAACGAGTTTTAATATAGAATGGGTTTTCTAATGAAATGATGTTTTCGAAAAACACTTCAATGTGATATCGCCAGATTCGGCCATAACGTCTAGGCTGGGTTTGGGGTGTTACAAGTAAAAAAATGCAGACAAGCTGCTAGTAAAAATGCGATAAATCGCCATTCCTCTAGGTACTCCAAGTGCAGTGCACTGACTACAAATAATGCAGACTTAATATGCTGTCGGTATTCCACAGAACTCCTCCGTCAACCACAAAATCTCAACCCAATGCATATGCAATATGTCACACAATCTCATACATAATCATATTTCAATACTTTTCTCATTCATTTGACATGCTCATCATGTCCTCAATAATACATACTTTTAGTAAATGGGAACACTGTTCCAATCTTTCAAATTACCATTGTATTTGTATCAATCAATATCATTCAATTTCAAATCCTTTCCAGATTTTCATTGTGCATAAATAGCCCCCTTTTCAGTACACAATGTAACACCCCCAACCCGTATCCGTCGCTAGAATAAGGTATGAGGTATTACCAGAGTTTACAGATCCATTTTTCATTAAATCGAGTCATTTTACTATTCATATTTCGAATGTAATTATAATGTCCCTCTATTGGGCTCTCGAAGCCCAAAATATACATTAGAAACGATTCGGGATTAAATCGGGATCATAGGGAATTTTTCACATAATTCTAAATTTTTTCTCGATTACAGGGGTCACACGCCCATGTGCTATAGGGACACGCCCGTGTGGTTCAGGCTGTGTACCTCACAAGGGCAAGGCATACGGGCATGTGGGAGCCCGTGTCCTCGATCTTGGGCATTTTGTTTTGCAATTTCTGGACACAGGAGGCATACGGCCTTGACACACGCCCATGTACTAGACCGTGTGTCACACACGGCCTAGACACACGCCATTGTGTCTACCCGTGTAGACAAAAAAAGGCTATATCCAAGCCTCATTTCTCACCCAATTGGTCTTTTACTTACACCAACATTTAAATATGTTCAAGATTCAATTTATATGATTAAATATTTAATTTATCAATCAACTATTCATATATATATATATATAGACATATTCATAAATTTTTATAGCATTCTTAACCATCATATTCATCCCTATACTTATACCATCTCATCATTTGTTCATTTTAAACCCATATCAAACATGATAAAATCATAATTATATGTAACTCAAAACTTACTAAATTCAAGCCATACCAATGGCTAGTTATAGTTAGATCATTTATAAGCCAACATTTACTAATTAACCTATACATGCCATTATAACCATAATTCATTTCCCATACATACCAAAATAGGCCGATGGATAGTGTGACTGATCTCCGTCGAGCTTCCTAACCAACGAGCTTCCGAAAATTTACTCATTTAAATTTAATATAAACATACAAGGTATATTCAATCATCTTGATCACGAGCCCTAACACATAACCTCATCACCCTTGTTAGTCGTACACTTCATATAAATACCAAGAAACATGTTTGAGCTCAATTCTCATTAAATTTCTCATATATATATATATAGACAATTTCACATTATGTAATCATATAACGTATAGCAACCTTATCTTTGTATTTTAAATACATTTTCATAACAATTTGTCTTGATTTCATACTATTTTATATTTGAGCTTTACTCATCAAAGTATTTGAAATATCATCTTTATGCAAATAGTAACATGGGGTACATAATTCCATAATTATGAATGAACATATTTATCAAACATATTCCATGTTCATATATCATTGTCTCATGTCTCCATATATCAATAACCATTATTTTCTTGTATTTTAGATAAATACTTGTAACCATATATAAGTATGCAATTCGCTATTTCTTCCTATCAATCACAATTTCAAATGAAAAATTCTTCTGAATACGCTCACCAATTTCATAATCCCATGTATTTATCGTTTTCCATATTTATCCCGTTGAATTCCTCGTAATTTCAATGGATTTCTTGTAGTACACTCATGGTGTACAATCTCATAATCCATCAATTCATACACATATATACATAAGTCCTTTTCAAAGAGCACACTCCATGAACCTCATTTCTTACAACAAAATTACTAGTCCAAAGCTAAATCCCTTGTAAGAGAGCACACTCCCGTGAACCTCATTTCTTACAGCTGGATTACCAGTCCAGGATAAATCCAAACTCACATTTACTTTTGATTACCCGTCCGGGCTAAATCCATTTCACACATATTCTTCGGGAGGGCTTATATCAGGATCACCCGTCCGGGCTAGATCCATTTCACACATATTCTTCGGGAGGGCTTATATCAGGATCACTCGTCTGTTCTAGATCCTTTTTCACACATATTCTTCGGGAGGGCTTATATCAGGATCACCTGTCTGGGCTAGATCCCTTTTACTGTCAAATCCTTTTTAGTGATCCATCGAATTCCATCCCATTCAACCGAGATTTATTTCCCTTTTTTTTGAATATTATCAACATTTCATCAATAATCATACATTGAGCATTCAAATCAAATTTTCATCACATAAACATACATTTCAAACATTTAAGAATACAATTCAAGTTACACAAACTTACAATTTGATTTTTATACCATAACGATAATCTTAGTTTCATAATAAATATTTGAAATAAAACATTATATCATTTCTAATTCAACGTTTATCGATTATAGCATGTGATCAATTTATACATAAGTCATTCATATTTTTTCCTCCTCCTCCTCTCCATTCCACATCATTAATGTATATATCACGCTTATAAGTAACATTATCTATAATTTCACTATTTACTTATATGTATATTCAAAGCTGTCCATCCGTGTCATAGTCACTAAATTATTTTTATCTTGAGCTACAGAACTCCAAATTTCAGAATTTGTCCATCCGCTTGATGTTTTTGAAACTAGATTCATATATCCTTCTACCATAAAAATTTAAGAATTTATAGTTTAGCCAATTAGTACAGTAAAATCTTCAAATTTATCCCTATTCTGCTATTTGACAGCTTTGCCTTTGCTTACTAAAATTTAATTATCTCTTAACACAGAATTTGGATGATATTCCCATTTGTTTCTCTTGAAAATAGACTCATTAAGAATTTAAACATATAAATTTAAACTCCTAATTATTTTTATCCAATTTGTGATGATTTTCCAAAGTCAGAACAGGGGAACCCACAATCATTCTGACCTTGTTTAAAAAAAATTATTTTATCTCATGATTTACAATTCCATTTCTTACACCGTTTCTTCTATGAGAAACTAGACTCAATAAGATTTAATTTCATATTTTATTCATCCTCTAATTTCATTCTCACAATTTTTGGTGATATTTCAAAGTTAAACTACTGCAATTGTCCAAAACTGTTTTAGTGCAAAATATTGATTACCATTTTTCCCCTAAACTCTTAATACATGACAATTTCGTCCCTAGGCTCGGAAAATGAAATTCTTGCAATTTAATCCTTATTCCAAGCCTAATTATTCTCATGCATACCAATCACAGCCCATTAATTCTATGAAATTTCAAAATTTTCCATAAATTCAATACTTTTCAATTTAACCCCTAAAACATGTTTTCATACAAAATTCTTTAATAAAACACCTTTAAACATCCATTAACACCTCAATTTCATCATCAAATAACTAAAATCATATGAACTTATCAATAGTATCTTCCAAATTTTTTAACAAAATCAAAAACTAATAGAATACTAAGTTGGACCTAATTGTAAAAGTCTAAAAATATAAAAATTTCAAGTAAATAGTAAGAATTGAACTTATTTGAAGCTAAAATATGAAAGCCCAGCTCAAAAACTTCTTCAATGGCTGTTTTTGACAGAAAGTCGAAGAAGAAATGGCCTAGAAATCATTAAAATCAACTTTGGCCATGTAACTTTTGTTAAAATTCCAATTTTGTCCTTTTCGCATAAAAATCTTTGATTTTATTCACGCTATGCCGCCTCAACCATTTTAAAATGGTCCATTTTCCCTTTTAGTCCTTCCTTATTTAATGGTTAAGCTATTTAATTACTTTAGCAAGTTTTGGCCTTTTCAATTTAGTCCTTTTTATCTAATTGACTACCGAAGCGTTAAAATTTTCTGACGAAATTTTAATATTACCTTATTGATACTCCGTAAATATTCATAAAAATATTTATGGCTCGGTTTATAACACCGAGATCTCAATACCTCTTTTTCTCAATTTCTTAACCTAATAAATCTTTATAAAATACAGTTTACTATTTCAGAAATATTTTAAAAGCTACATTTGGCTCATAAATATTAAATAATATAATTTACGAGTTCATTTGCCGGATTTGGTGGTCTCGAACCACTATTTCCTACATCGCTAAAATTTGGGCTATTACACATAATATAACAAATATCTCATGCGTTTAAATCATACATAAGTTTAATATCTTAACACATTATATCATTCAGTCAAACATTCTCATATCTCATAACTCAAATAAGCAATTACAAACTTAATCAAACATTCATACTATCAAACTAGCAATTTTGCCAACATGTCAATCTTTTAAGGCTCGAAACATATCTGGTTCGGCCACTCACAAAATGAATAATTTGGCTATTAAGTCAATCCAATCAGCAAGATAATTTATCAAATATAACATGATATTTAACATTTTGAAAAAAAAATTATAACTTTAAGAACCCACACCTTATTCTTCGCTTCCTCGCAGCACACTAACGATTTTTCCAATTTTCCTTAACAATTCCTTAAACGATCTTGAACCAAATGTAACACCCCAAACCCAGCCCAAAACACTACGGCCAAATTCGGAATTCCACTGGAAAACTTTAAGTTGAAATTGGCTAAGTGAGGATAAAACTTGATTGTAACAGTGTTAGAGTTAGGATGAAAACGAGTGCTTAACCAAATCATTATTAATAAAGGTTAAGTTTTAAAACAGGATTCAGTTTCATAGAGTAACGCTTCATTCGGAAAAACACTTTTAAAATTAAAGTTTGAAAGAATCCAAGTAATTACGAGTATCTCAATTAGAAAACCTTAATTAAGTTATTAAGTTATAAAACGTCATTATGCAAATTGATTGCAATTACTAACTCATGTCCGATCTTAGCATAAACCATAATAAATAAAAAAAAACCAAAATACTTAAATGGCCTTATTACATCAAAACATCCCAAATAACCCGAAATTAAAAGTAAATGTTTTTAAATTTAAAAACTGCGTCTGCATGGCCATCTCGAATCCCATCCAAGCCCGGTCCAAACATCATGAATTACCTGCATTGTTTGGTAAGGATTGGGTGAGTCAACAGACTCAGTGTATAATTAATCCACAGATTTCCACATATGGGCTTGGCCCAAACCACACCGATCCACATATCAGAAAATAATGCAAAATGCACCCAACCCAGCCTAGGGTCCATCCTCTACACACCCCTGTATCCAGCCACCACACACCAGGGGATTACTAAATCGACCCTCCAACCTCTACACACCAATTTGGCAGTCAATGCCATCTACCAAGTGGTCTAGCCACTGGTGTATGTGATCAAATCACAATATAATCCACAACATGACCGTAGTCAACGTCAATCCACGATGTAGCTCATGGCTAGCATCAATCCATGATGAGGCACATAGCCATGACCAACCACGATGGGGCACAAAGCCGACACCAACCGCGATGAGGCACAGGGCCGATCATCAATCCACGTGAGGCTCGTAGCCATCACTAAACCACGTACATAAATGTACACCCTGTCCTTCTTTCAAATATACAAATCTCGCCCCATGATTATGCAACATACGATAATGATATGATAAAATAATGCATGAACAGGTTAATAGGCATACAGCACATATCCACAGCAATAATCACAATCTCATCGGCATTTAACACTGACTTGATTAGCGACATGCCCGTTAAGGGTAACCATCTTATTATTGCCACTGCATTAGTCATCATACTCATAACACATACAATTATTTAATATAATCAGGAAACCGCGAATTAATCACACACCTGATAACCTGAAGTATTACGCTATCAATACTGATGCTGTTACTAAGCGAAACTACTGCTATCTGCTTATAATCCTGGCCCGACGCTGGCCTACACCCCAGTGGCCAATCCCGTACTGCAGAGACTGATTGCTTCTTAAACTTAGGGGTAGGGGCTACCCCTTTTCCTCCTTGACTGGTACCCATATCTATCAATAATATCTTAGTCAGAAAATCCTATTAAGAAATCGAGTCAGATCCATACGAAACTAAATAACATCTAAATTGAATAATCTTACCAAGGTTGACCAAAACCCGAAGGCTCTCACTTGATCTTTGAAGGTTGTCGAAATCCCTACTTTAACCCTGTTAGAATCGGCTCCTACACATAAAGCTTATGAAAGTGGCTTCTGGCCGAATACTAACCCCTTACCTTGAGTAGCCGAACCCAAGGGAATCCTTTATGCTCCTTTACGCTGGCTACATTCAAAAGAACACAAGATTATGGCCCTATGAAGATTTGGCCATCCCTGAAAACCAAGGCCGACCACTTGGTTTCGGTACACCAAAAGAAAAAGAGGTAAACCGATTGCTAAAGAAGAAAATTACTTACCACCAACACCCGTTTGAAGAGATTAAGAGAGAGTAGTCGACGACACCACCCTTAGAGAATCGGCTTTTGAGATATGACAGAAAAAGAATGATTTGGGAAAAGGTGATGATACGAATGGACAAAGAAAAGAAGAAGAAGAGAACTACATTGTCACTTTCAACTTTTGAATCCAGAAAAAGAGGTTTCGGCTAACAACAAGAAGTGTTTCAGCTTTAAGGATTTAAGAAAAGAAGAGAGAAAGTGGGGACTATAAGATTCGGCTATGGCTCTTAATGAAAATGGGATATTCGGCCACAAGGGAATAGGTACAGAATTGAGGTTGAAAGAAAGAAAAAGAAGAATAGGAGAAGGTTAGAAGAATTTCGGCAACACACCCTTACAACACTTCAAAACCGAACATGCACATCCCCTAGAGTCCCATATTCGACCACTAGCTCCTCCTCTCCCTATCCCACATTTTCCTCCTATTTTTCCTCTTCACCTCTCATTCAATCTTGTTTGAATGAGTCAAACTCCTCAAAAAGCTCTCTACCCTCTATCCAAATTTCTTGACTAAGTCCACCCTCATACTTTCCAGAGTTCAAATGCCGTCCAACTCTCCCTCCTCCTTGACGCAAAAAGCAATTCAAAACGCCAGCTTCGTAGCTCGAACCTCCTCCCCCTTGACACTCCAAGTGATGCCACCCTCTCCCCTTGCTCCTAGGCGCTACCTTGCCACTCCACTACTCCCTTCTTTGTGTCATAATCCACACCTAATTTCTTTTAAGGCCTAGCTCCCCTAGCTCTCCTTTGCTCAGCTCAAAACAAAAATTTTCCTATGACTTCTACCCATGCCCAAGGTTTCCCGAAACCCCCAAATACTTCCAAATAGCATACAGAGCACATTAACACACAAATACAATTTAACAATGCACGACCCCCAAAACCTGGATATTACAGTTCTACCCCCTTAAAAATAATTTCGGCCTCCAAATTACCTGGTCAAAACAAGTGAGGGTATTGCTGCCGCATTGCTTCCTCTGGCTCCCACGGAGCTTCTTCCGACCCATGGTTTCTCCATAATACTTTGACTAGAGGAACTGATTTCCTCCACAACACTTTCACATCCCGCTCTAAGATCTGAATCGGTTCTTTCTCGTAAGACAAGTCTGGTCTTAACTCTACTTCTTCGACTGAAACCACGTGCGATGGATCCGATCGATAACGATGTAGCATCAAAACATGGAACACATCATGCATCTGTTTTAACTCCGAAGGCAGCTCCAACTGATATGCCACTGGTCCAACCCGCTTCAAAACCCGATAAGGTCTTATAAACCTGGGACTAAGCTTTCCTTTACGACCAAATCTTATCACCTTCTTCCACGGTGAATCTTTCAGAAACACCTGATCCCCTACAGCAAACTCTATTTATTTCTGCTTAAGATCTGCATATGACTTTTGCCTGTCAGATGCCTCCTTCAACCGTGCCCGAATTACCTTAACCTTTTCTTCAGATTCTGCTACGATCTCTGGACCCAAAACATGACGTTCCCCCAGTTCTGTCCAACACGTAGGAGTCCGACACTTCCGTCCATACAACGCTTCATACGATGCCATCCGAATACTTGCTTGGTAGCTGTTATTGTTCGCAAATTCTGCTAAAGGCAAGAACTCCTCCCAGCTTCCTCTGAAATCAATCACGCACCCTCTCAACATATCCTCTAACACCTGAATTACCCATTCAGACTGGCCATTCGTCTGCGGGTGAAATGCCGTACTGAAGTCTAACCTGGTGCCTAATGCCTGATGCAATGCCCTCCAAAATTGAGACGTAAACCTGGGATCCCTGTCCGAGATAATTGATACCGGCACCCCGTGTAGCCTGACAATCTCTGCTACATATAACCTTGCCAACTTCTGAAGAGAATAGTCGACCCGCACTGGTATGAAATGTGCAGACTTTGTCAAATGATCCACTATCACTCATATCGAGTCCTTCTTGGTAGGCGTAAGGGGAAACCTGCCCACGAAGTCTATAGTAATCCTCTCCCCCTTCCACTACGGAATCTTCACTAGTTGTAGCAACCCCGAAGGCACTTGGTATTCAGCTTTAACCTGCTGACACGTTAAGCACTTCCCTACAAATCCTGTGACTTCTCGCTTAAGACCAGGCCACCAAAACTAATCTCGTAGATCCCTGTATAACTTACTCCCTCCAGGGTGCATAGCATAAGGGCTACTATGCGATTCCCAAAGAATCTTCTGCCATAACTCCTCATCTTTTGGCATACATACCCTACCTCGAAAACATAATACCCCATCGCTGTTCAAGCTGTAGTCTTCCAACCCCCCATTCTGAACCTGCAGCAGCTTAACACTCAGCTTGTCATCCACCAACTGCTTCTCTTTCACCTGATCTAGCCATGTCGGCTTCACCTGCAAATCTGCTATCAAACTCCCGTCATCATAGAGACTGAGATGTGCAAACATCGCCCTTAGATCTGTTACTACTTTCTGACTTAGGGCATCTGCTACCACATTTGCTTTACCCGGATGGTATTCGATTGAGCAATCGTAATCCTTCAATAACTCCACCCATCTTCGCTGTCTCAAGTTCAGCTCCTTCTGAGTCAGCAAATATTTCAGACTCTTGTGGTCCGTGTAGATCACTGACTTTTCTCCATACAAATAGTGCCTCCACACCTTTAGCGCAAAAACTACAGCAGCCAACTCTAGATCATGCGTCGGGTAGTTAACCTCGTGAGGCCTTAACTGTCGAGATGCATAAGTAACAACCTTCCCGTCTTGCATTAGTATGCAACCCAACCTCGAGTGTGAAGCATCACAGTACACCACAAAGTCCTTACCTGCCTCCGGCTGATTCAAAACCGAGCTTCTGTCAAAACCTTTTTCAATCTCTCAAAACTTTCCTGCTACTTATCCATCCACACGAAAGGTACATCCTTTCTCAATAATTTCGTCAAAGGTGTCGCTATAGACGAGAACCCTTCTACAAATCTCTTGTAGTAGCCTACTAACCCCAAGAAATTGCGAACCTCTGCCACCGTCCTAGATGGTTTCCAATCTAGCACCGCTTCAATCTTCCTAGGATCCACTCTTATCCCCTCCGCCGACACCACATGACCCAGAAAAGCAACCTCCCTCAGCTAGAATTCACACTTCCTGAATTTGGCGTACAGCTTCTTTTCTCTTAAAACCTGCAGCACTACCCGAAGATGTGCATCGTGCTCCTTTTCAGACTTGGAATATACTAGGATGTCGTCTATAAACACAACGAAGAACTGATCCAAGTAGGGTTGGAAAACCCGATTCATCATCTCCATGAACGCAGCTAGGGCGTTCGTCAACCAGAACAGCATCACCAGGAACTCATAATACTCGTATCGAGTCCGAAAAGCTGTCTTATGGATGTCTGCTTCTTTCACCTTGAGTTGATGATATCCTGACCTTAGATCTATCTTTGAAAACACCGTAGCTCCCTTAAGCTGATCAAACAAATCGTCTATCCTCGGCAGTGGGTACTTGTTTTTGATTGTCAGCTTATTCAGCTGCCGATACTCTATCACTTGCGCATAGTCCCGTCCTTCTTCTTTACGAATAAGACCGGTGCTCCCCATGGAAACATGCTGGGTCGGATAAACCCACGATCAAGCAACTCTTGGATCTGAGCCTTAAGCTCCACCAACTCCTTTGGTGCCATTCTGTACGGAGCGATAGATACTAGCGCTGTACCTGGCAACAAGTCAATCTCGAATTCCACCTCGCGATCTGGAGGCAACCCTGTAAGTTCCTCCGGAAAGACATCCCCAAACTCTTTCATTGTCCTGACCTCTCCTACCGCTACTTCCTTAGCCTCCAAAGCACTGACAACCATAAGAAAAGCCATACACCCCTTCCTCACCATCTTCTCTACCTTAAGAGCAGGCACTACATTCGACAAGTAATTCCTCCTTTCACCTATCACTACGATCTCTTCATCACCTGAAGTTTTCAATGATATGCGTTTAGAAGCACAATTCAGATTCGCCTGATACTTCGTCAGCCAGTCCATGCCTAAGATTAAGTCAAATTTCCCGAATGGCAGTTCCATTAAATCAGCTGGAAACTTCGGCCCCTGAACCTCTAAAGGCACCCCCTAAAGAGTTTGTCTACTATCACTGATTGCCCTAAAGGACTAAGTACAGTCATCTTCCTAGGTACAATCTCACAGTTCACATTCAAGGTTCCAGATACATTACTAGCAATATAAGAATGAGTTGACCCGATATCTATTAAAGCAGTAAAGGGTAATCCAGCAATAAGGAACGTACCCGTAATCACATCTGGCGCATCCCCCTCCTCGCGACGCCTGGCTGCATAAACCAACCCTGGCTGTCTCGCATCTGAACCCCCAGCACCTCTGCCTGGTGCTCCACGACCTCGGTCGAAATCGTTCCCTCCATGGTTCGGACCACGACCCATCATCGCCTGCTGACCACCCCTACCTGGTTGCACATGCCCCTGACTTAAAGACCGAGCCCTATCCGAATCCTGCAGACAATTCCTAACCAAATAAGCCTTGGACCCACACCGGAAACATTCCTTACCCTTACCCCAGCACTCTCCTGTATGAGTTCTCCCACACTGGACACATGGGCGAGTCTGATTCCCAGCAACTGGTACCGGTGCATGAACAGAATTTTCAACCCTGGGTCTTTTCTGATAACCCCGGATGGTCTTGCGCGGCACCAAGCTCCTCTTATTCCGGTTCCTATCCTTATCTCTGCTCTGTCTCTCTGTCCTCTTGACCTCATCAGCTATCCGAGCTTTCTCCACTAGAATGGCGAAGTCTCTCTCCCGTTGCGGAGCAATCAATACCCGCAGCTCATCCCGCAATCCATCCTTGAATCTGACGCACCTCTCATAATCAGTGGCTACGATGCCCCGAGTATACCGGCTCAATCGCAAAAATTTTGCCTCGTACTCCGCTACCGACTTGCCACCTTGCATTAAACTGAGGAACGCCTTCCTCTGAGCGTCCACATAACTAGCTCCAACGTACTTTCCCTCAAACTTGACTTTAAAATAACTCCAGTCCACTCGGTACTGTGAGCCACCATTGGTAAGCATCGTCCCGGAGCAACGAGACAGCACCCTTTAGCTTCTCCTCAGTAGTGCAGTCCAAATCGTCTATAATCCTTTCGACTGCCTCTAGCCAGTACTCCGCCACATTTGGAGCTACTCCAGATACCCTCTCTGAATACCTCAGCTCCATTTGCTATAAGTCTCTCAGATACTGATTTTCGAGCCCCATTGCCCATATTAGCTTCTGCGATTCATTCTAACACCCGCAGCATAGCCTGCGATACTACATCATCTCCTTCCGTTTACCCCTGGAACTCTGCCTCCATAGCTGGTGGCGGTGCCTCGTTTTCAGAACCCTGACCTGACCCGACTGGTTCTGACACAATCATTCTGCCTCTACCATGCCCACGGGTATTGCGACCATGTCCCCTAGAACTCATGTCTAATGCCGCGTTTTAATCTATTCTAAGAAGTCTTATGCATTAGAATCTTATCTCTTTTTTATTAAAGAAGTAGTTTTATGCAAAGAATCTCAAGTTGTCGTTTCGTAATAACCACACAACCCTAAAGTCTCAGTCTCTAAAGAGATAGTCCTAGGGTCTGCAGTCCATATATCATCTCAACATAGCACATATTCACCTTCATGTGTTTATCAAGTCAGAAGACTTACCCAGCAGACCTGGGCCGGACGATTCGAGTGCCATGCTTCATAAAACCCTTTTTCCTGAAAAATCTTTCCACTAAAACACAGAGTGAAAACATTTATGGGCCTCCAAAAATTCATAGGCCGAGTATAGAAACTGGGCTCTGATACCAATTTGTAACACCTCAAACCCGGCCCAAAACACTACGGCCGAATTCGGAATGCTACTAGAAAACTTTAAGTTGAAATTGGCTAAGTGAGGATAAAACTTGATTGTAACAGTGTTAGAGTTAGGATGAAAACGAGTGCTTAACCAAATCTTTATTAATAAAGGTTAAATTTTAAAACAGGATTCAGTTTCTTAGAGTAACGCTTCATTCGGAAAAACACTTTTGAAATTAAAGTTTGAAAGAATCCAAGTAATTACGAGTATCTCAATTAGAAAACCTTAATTAAGTTATTAAATTATAAAAACGTCATTGTCTAAAATTGATTGTAATTACTAACTCATGTCTAGTCTTAGCATAAACCATAATAAATAAAAAAAACCAAAATACTTAAATGGCCTTATTACATCAAAACATCCCAAATAACCCGAAATTAAAAGTAAATGTTTTTAAATTTAAAAACTGCGTCTGCATGGCCATTTCGAATCCCATCCAAGCCCGGTCCAAACATCATGAATTACCTGCATTGTTTGGTAAGGATTGGGTGAGTCAACAGACTCGTGTATAATTAATCCACAGATTTCCACATATGGGCTTGGCCCAAACCACACCGATCCACATATCAGAAAATAATGCAAAATGCACCCAACCCAGCCTAGGTTCCATCCTCTACACACCCCTGTATCCAGCCACCACACACCAGGGGATTACTAAATCGACCCTCCAACCTCTACACACCAATTTGGCAGTCAATGCCATCTACCAAGTGGTCTAGCCACTAGTCCACGTGATCAAATCACAATATAATCCACAACGTTACCACAGTTAACGTCAATCCACGATGTAGCTCATGGCTAGCATCAATCCACGATGAGGCACATAGCCATCACCAACCACAATGGGGCACAAAGCCGACACCAACCGTGATGAGGCACAGAGCTGAACATCAATCCACGTGAGGCTTGTAGCCATCACTAAACCCTGTACATAAATGTACACCCTGTCCTTCTTTCAAATATACAAATCCCGCCCCATGATTATGCAACATACGATAATGATATGATAAAATAATGCATGAACAGGTTAATAGGCATACAGCACATATCCACAGCAATAATCACAATCTCATCGGCATTTAACACTGACCTGATTAGCGACATGCCCGTTAAGGGTAACCATCTTATTATTGCCACAGCATTAGTCATCATACTCATAACACATACAATTATTTAATATAATCAGGAAACTGCGAATTAATCACACACCTGATAACCTGAAGTATTACGCTCTCAATACCGACACTGTCACTAAGCGAAACTACCGCTATCTGCCTATAATCCTGGCCCGACGCTGGCTCACACCCCGGTGGCCAATCCCTTACTGCAGAGACTGATTGCTTCTTAAATTTAGGGGTAGGGGCTACCCCTTTTCCTCCTTGATTGGTACCCGCATCCATCAATAATATCTTAGTCAGAAAATCCCGTTAAGAAATCGAGTCAGATCCATACGAAACTAAATAACATCTAAATCGAATAATCTTACCAAGGTTGACCAAAACCCAAAGGCTCTCACTTGATCTTTGAAGGTTGTCGAAAGTTTAGAATCGGCTCCTACAAATAAAGCTTATGAAAGTGGCCTCTGGTCGAATACTAACCCCTTACCTTGAGTAGTCGAACCCAAGAGAATTTTTTATGCTCCTTTACGCTGGCTACATTCAAAAGAACACAAGATTATGGCCCTATGAAGATTCGGCCATCCCTGAAAACCAAGGCCGACCACTTGGTTTCGGCACACCAAAAGAAAAAGAGGTAAACCGATTGCTAAAGAAGAAAATTACTTACCACCAACACCCGTTTGAAGAGATTAAGAGAGAGTAGTTGACGGCACCACCCTTAGAGAATCGGCTTTTAAAATATGACAGAAAAAGAATGATTTGGGAAAAGGTGATGATACGAATGGACAAAGAAAAGAAGAAGAAGAGAACTATACTATCACTTTCGGCTTTTGAATCCAAAAAGAAAGGTTTCGGCTAACAACAAGAAGTGTTTCGGCTTTAAGGATTTAAAAAAAGAAGAGAGAAAGAGGGGACTACAAGATTCGGCTATGGCTCTTAATGAAAATGGGATATTCGGCCATAAGGGAATAGGTACAGGATTGGGGTTGAGAGAAAGAAAAAGAAGAATAGGAGAAGGTTAGAAGAATTTCGGCAACTTACCCTTACAACACTTCAAAACCGAACATACACATCCCCTAGAGTTCCATATTCGGCCACTAGCTCCTCCTCTCCCTATCCCACATTTTCCTCCTATTTTTCCTCTTCACTTCTCATTTAAACTTGTTTGAATGAGTCAAACTCCTCAAAAAGCTCTCCACTCTCTATCCGAATTTCTTGACCAAGTCCAACTTCATCCTTTCCAGAGTTCAAATGCCGTCCAACTCTCTCTCCTCCATGACGCAAAAAGTAATTCAAAATGCCGGCTTCGCAGCTCGAACCTCCTCCCCCTTGACACTCCAAGTGACGCCACCCTCTCCCCTTGCTCCTAGGTGCTACCTTGCCACTCCACTACTCTCTTCTTTGTGTCATAATCCACTCCTAATTTCTTTTAAGGCCTAGCTCCCCTAGCTCTCCTTTGCTCAGCTCATAACAAAAATTTTCCTATGACTTCTACCCATGCCCAAGGTTTCCCGAAACCCCCAAATACTTCCAAATAGCATACAGAGCACATTAACACACAAATACAATTTAACAATGCACGACCCCTAAAACCCGGATATTACACCAAAATTCAATATAAATTCAATAAATTTACCATTAAACCAGACCCAAAACACCTACTTATGAGTTCAAACCAATCGTTGAAGTTATAACTATTTTATGAGTCCAAACTAGTTAGATTCCTTACACTATATCGATGCAAACCGTAAGTACAATCGTTCTTCGCCTTTACGGATGATTTGGGGCTTTTGGGTCAGCACCTAATTCAATAATATACTATAAAATAAGTAGCTAATTAATGATTAAATTCCTTCATTTAATCAATTCATAAACTTTACCCAACAACTATGTCGAAATAACAAACTAGTTACCCTTAATTGCACTTACGCTTCACGATTTGTGGGTTTCGAATGGTCAATCGATCAAGAAAATTTTTCCCTAATTGAAAGGGGTTTAAAATATGATTAGGAGGGTTAAAGAAATCAAATTCAGGCTGGAAAAATATATGCAAGAACCAAGAAACAAAACAACCCATTTTCTTGCCCATAGGTGCACGCACCACTACCCAGGTGGCCAAAATTGGGGCTAAATCTTAAAATGAGATTTCATTGAAATATGGAAAAATACCTTTGAAATCATTTAAAATCCACCAAATTTCAGATCTATAATTTTTTTAATTGACAAAATTAATCAAGAAATTGAAGAGAAAAGAGACCTTACCCAAGCTAGTGGGTGAAACGGCAATGACACTTTCTTGGCAACATTCGGGATCGATCTTGAAGTCCAAGATTTCAGATTTTGGGCTGATTTTAATGAGGAAATATTACAACAATATGGTGAAGAATATGTTAACAAATCTTGTGGCAAAAAGAAGAAAAAAAGAAAGAGATGGTAAAACTAGGTGTAGGTAACGACAACAATGGAGGAAAGGGAAAAAAAATCAAAGAGAAGGAGAGAAGCGGCTAAGGAAATGAGGAGGAGGATTAGAAGTTGCTTATTAGTGAAAATTTAATATTTATACCTAGGTTAACTAGGCTTGGATGGCCCACACATTAAAACAAGGGGGTTTTTGTCAAAAAAAATTAATTATTTGCATGGGAATGGAATTGAAGTTAGGACCTCAAGGATAAATTCACTAATGTTTAACCATCAAACCAATAACTCATTCTTTATATAATTGTGAACTATTTATTTTAAAAAATATGACATGTCACAAACTAGGGTTTAAGGAAAAATTTGCAAAATAATAAAAATGGTGAGAGAAAAGGGATTTGAACTTGGCTTTCAAGGAGCATTTCCCTAACACTTAACCAACAAACCAATACCTTATTTATTTCCTAAAAATGCATAGGTAATATCAAAAATTAAGGCATCACCACTCTCTCTTGATTCACAAACCCGATTCTACTAACCCCCAATTTTTGGGATGTTACAAATTTGATTATTTGGATTCTCTACACTCATAAGAAATCAATCGGATTTCTTCATAAAAAGGAAACAAGAGTAAGTTCTCTACTCAAACTCTTAAGAGTTAGAGATTGAATTCATGGCCAAGACTATTAATTGTATTTTTTAATAAATCATCTTTTAAATCAGATTAAGTGGGAGATCTATATTTTTGTCCCATCACTGAAGATAGGAGTTTAGATCTAGTGGAAAGGCTAATCATCAGGTGTGGATTTAACTTATCAGAAAATTTAATAATAGATTTATCAATAATAATATTTATTAAAATTGAAACTTCGATTAATATATATGTTGTGGAATATTGGGGATACATTAAGTATTCCAAAGGGATGCTCAATAAAAAAAGGGGGGGGACACAAGTAAGTATTTCTAACTGACTATTGTGTTGATTGTATGTTATAAGTGATGTGAATAAATGATTAATGTGAAATGATGTGTATATATCAATTCTCATGACATGTGATTTTATGGCGAAATGTGTAATATCCCGGATTTATGGCTTATGCATTTATGCTAAATTGTATGAAGTAGCATGCCTATGTGTATTATGAGTATGTTTTATGAATTTTGAGAACCTTAGAATGTAGGAAAAAAATGCCTTAGAAAATATTAAGTTTTAAGTTTAAAAGAGGAAGCTAGGCAGAGGAGGCCTTAAGAGAAATTGTAGGTGACTTATAACACAAAAATGGGCCTGTTAAAGTGGCAAGGAGGCGCCACTTAAAGCCCAGTAAGTGACGCCACAAGGAGTGTCAGAGAGGCCTAAGTTCGAGCTGCAAGGGAAGCAAAAAAGGGAACTTTTATTTTGCTGCAAGGATAAGTAGTGGTGGACTGCACACAGGGTATCGATGGATGTGGTCTAATCCTTTGAAATTTCGGCTAAGTAGAGGATAAATGTGTTGGAACGTCGGAACCCCATGGCACAGCAGAATAAAATTAGATCCGGCGATCCAAATCAGGAATCCATGTGTGAGGAACGAATCGGGGTGAAATAAAGGTTTTGAAATTACCAAAACTTCAATCTGAGTAGACAGCGACGCCTTGGCAACAAGAATTTTGATCTACTGTCGAATCAAGCCACAACCTTTTCTGATGTCGGCCTCTACGTGATCCACCCGGTTTGACTATGAACGGAAGAAATCTCCAAAACTATTTTGGAGGTTTATTTGCTTGACGACTGCTAGACCTACCAAGCAATCACTTAGGGTTTTTTTTTTTATTTTCAGCTTTGTCTCCTTTTAATACCTTTTATAATGGGTGCCTTTCTCATTGTGCCCTTTATAATAGGTATCCTCTTAATTGGGCCTTTTATAATTGGTATCTCTTGAATGTATTACAAGATTAAATAAATACAATGAAGTTTTTAACCGAAAATTATAATTACATTAATTATATCTGAAAATTATAATTGCATTAATTATAATAAGGATTTCAGTAAACTATATTTATTTAAATTTATATATGAATCAAATTCATATATTAATAAAATTATGTTATCATTATGTGTACAACATCCTTGTACATATAATATGTTCAATATTTGATTGCCCAATTAAATTAATTCTTTAATTAATTTAATTCATGTGACAACCAAACACAATACCAAACTATATTTTATTCCATTCATTTCAACCATAGGGTGTGACCCTGTAGGTTCTTGCAACGTTAGTAGTAATACTAGAACGATTTTATTGTCACAGACAATGAGTGGCATCTAGCAATGCATCATTGCTACCTAAGTTACAAGAAGTCATGATTTGACATAATCATTCGTGATTAACCTTTCATGCATTAATCCTTAAGTCCTTTATCTCTGGAACGGATACAAGTCATGGGATAGTTACACTTGCATAGTCCATCCCATGTTTCTTGATATCTTGAGTAGACTATGATATACAAATTAGTATGACATCTCATATCAACTTATTTGAGCATGGCCATGCATTTCTAGTCTCACTCAATCAAGTGGCCTAAGATATTACTCCTATTATGTAGGAGGGACTTATCCTTTATTGATCAACCATATCCCTCTACATAGATTGTGGTATATCCAACATCAGCCTTTATAGAACAACCTGTTACGGTGTACGTTTGACTGTATCAAAATATACAACTCATGATGCTGGGATAATAATGATCTCAAGTCTGAGGATCATGTACATATTAATCACTATGAGTAATGTTGTGACAATTACATAATAATCCAAGAAACATACTCATAGCGGGTCAATCCAATATGTTGTTCTCTAACACACAGATTCATGCATAGATTTTGACACTCCATATCAATGACAACTCTTTATCATCAATCAACTACATGTTAGTCTTAATGCATTATTGTTGTCCTAGTCAACAATAATACTCGACTAAGGATCTTTTAAGAATAATCATATTATTCTCAGGGCATTATTATAAAATAGTTTATTTATACATACAGAAAAAAAAACTGAAATAATAATGACAACGCTTTATATTAATAAATATGGTAAATTAAGTATGTTATTACAACCATTTCATGATTGATCTTTGGGCATACTCTTACAAAATGAGGATTTATTTTTAAATTATTTGGAATAAGGGAAGAAGATGAAAAAGAGGAGCAAAATAAGGGATTTGATAGTGAGAGGAGGTGTTGGCCGAATAAGGGGCTCTAGGCATAGTAATTTCGGCAAAAAGGGGAAAAGTGAGGCCATTCTTCATACTTTTCTTTTCTCTTCTTCCTCTGCCGAATTCTTTAGTGAAGCTTCTCTTCTCTTTTATTCTGTCAAAGCCGAATATTCTTTTCTCAAAATCCACCATTGCCAATTCTCTCTAAATCTCATACACTCTTTTCTCTTTTCCTTTTTGATTCTCCAAAAGCCGAATCTTAAGGTACTCCTAGCCAATTATTCATTAAGCCCCAAAGCCGAATATCTTTGTGGTGTCAGGCAAAGGTGCTGTCGACTACAACATTAAGGGTAAGAACAAGTGTTGCTTGATTTCCATTCCTTTATCTTTTAGATCTAGGAATTAATACCATTATTATTTTGTGGCCGAAATTTTTAAGGAGATTTCGGGATTCATCTCTAGTCGACCACAAGGAGGTTTCAGGATTTCAATATCCAAGGTGAGTTATGTGATATTCAGCCAAGGGCTACTTATTGTGATTTAATGTTAGAACTGGATCTAACTTGTGCTCTGTAGGATTTCGGCATCTTCATAGCCAAGAGACTACTTTCGGGATTTGAATTGCAAGGTAAGTGCACATACACATTCGGCCAAGGCCTATTTAGTGACTTAGATCTAATTCTTATTTTCTTAAAAGTCAAAAACTAATCGGTTAAGTGATTTAGTAGTTGGCCGATTGCAAGAAAAGTAAACACAAAGTTTTCGGGATTTGTTTGGTAACCCAATCGGCAGCAAGGTAATGATTTGGTTGAGATAATCCTTCGGGATTTGGTTTTATAGTCGAATAGGCTTTTGTTAAAGTATTAAGTGTTGGCCGAATGTAGGAACTAAGGATCTAGGACGCTAGATCGGGATTTTCGAGAGTCTCGGTGAACGCGATAAGTATACCAGGTGTGTAGCCCTACCCTAAGTCTTAATAGATTTATGGTATTGTTTTAATGCATGTGTTATTAAGAATGTGAAAGATATAGCTAAGGTACCATGCAATGGTACAAAGTATTTATGTAACAGTCCGAATTTGACCCAAATCGGAACGGTGGTTTCGGGACCATGAATCCGAGTCTGAGAAATATTTTAATATTATAATTTGAGTCAGTTATATGTG
The DNA here is from genome assembly GCA_025503065.1 of Gossypium bickii. NCBI lineage: Eukaryota > Viridiplantae > Streptophyta > Magnoliopsida > Malvales > Malvaceae > Gossypium > Gossypium bickii. Next base: position 32,111,299 of record CP106714.1, read on the forward strand.
AATTAATGGGTGTGAAAGTTTCGTATAAAAATTTAACTGTTTATGTGCTCAATTAGTTAAAAAGGACTAAATCGCGTTACTGGTAAAAGTGGCCTTTTATTTGATTTATGGTTAAATTGATGTGGCTTTATTTTAGTGAAGTCCTTAAAGGGTAATATACCCATTTTAAATTGTAGTGGACGGCAATGTGGTCTTATAACATGTTTTTAAGTATTATTTTATATGTTAAAGATTATATTATAATTGTTTTATAATTTATAACTATATTATAATAAAATCCCACTTGAGAACAACTCGATTTTAGCCTGATCAGAAATGTGACTTCGGGACCAAGGGTTCTAGTTGGAAAAATAAATTAATATTATTTTTCGTGTTAAATATATATGATTGAGCCTGTGTTGAAATTTCGTGAATTTATTTGACTGTTTGTATGTTTAATTTAAGAAAAAGGACCAAATTACATAAGTGGTAAAAAAGTAACATTCATTAAATAAAAGGATTGAATTGAAATGTTCCTTACAAGAATGGATTTGCATGTCAATTTTCCCTAAAAACAAAGTAGTGGACGGCTAGCATGCTAAGAAATGATTATTGTATATGTTATAATAATAATAAAATGTAATACTAATTTAATATGGTGATATTTCTTTAATAAAATAAAGAAATAAGAAAGGAAAGAGAGTATCATCATCTTTTTTTTTTTTTTTTTGCTTCCATCACCGAAATTAGAACAAAAGAGAGGAGAGTTGAGCACTCAAATATTCGGCTCTTGCATGGTTCAATAAGGTTAGCATTTTAACTTGATTTTTTTGAAAATTTTTACATTTGTGAGTCTCCTTCCTTGAGTTTTATTGAAACCAAGTTGAAATTGTTGAGATGGAAGCATGATGAGTGTTCGGCCATTGATGGGTGTCCCTAGGTTGAAATGTTAAATGGTAAAACATCAAGCTCTCTTCATCTCGGTTTATGCATGACTTGTTAAGGTTGGTATCTAAGCTTAGCTTTTATTAAATTCAACGTTTTTGAGGTTATTAACATGCATATTAGCTAGCCCCTTTGTAAATGTATGTTAGATGGCATGTTTCGATTATTACCATGGATATAAAGTTGGGGGATTATGTGACTCAATATGGCACATATTAGAAACGAACTAGACTAGGAGAATCCCTTAAGAATTTTAGAAGAATTTCGAGTATTAGGTTGTTTGATAAGAAGAAAATTTTAGAAAGGGGTTAATTAGCTAAATAATGGACGAAAGGAGTTGGGAATGGTGAGGTGAACATTCGGCCCTTGATTAAGAAGGCCAAATTGTTGACATTTTGTATTTTGAGCTATATATGGATTAAATTGTAAAGCTTAAATAATTAAGGGGTAAAATAGTAAACTTTATAAAATTGAGTTTTGGATGAAATTGAATAGAATTAAATGTGAACAAGCTTTATTTGATATATTATAGATCAAGAATAAAAGGGAAGGAGTTGGATCATGGGAAGATCATGGTAACGAGTAGGCAGGAAAGCTTAAATCATATAATTCCGAGGTAAGTTTGTAAGCAATTGGATTGATACAAATTTTATTCAATATTTAATTGTATATGCTAAAGTGAAATAATAGACTTAATTGTATAAAGCCGAATGTAGTATGGGGAATATTTTATTATATTCGAAATGAGATCAAAATGCATATTTATATATGTAAGCTTGAACTAATTCGGTGGATTAAATAATTGTATATGTATCAAGGTATAGTATACGTGAAAATGGAATGTAATTGATGCTGGAAATTGAAAATGAGGATTTATATATATATTTATGTAGTTGAGGAAAGACTTTGTCTTTGGTTTGATGAAAACTTAAGGTTCATGTGTATAATAGCCATGCGAATATGGCTAGATTTTTAGTTAAGTATGCTTTTTGTGCCTTTGATACAAATGTCGGTTTATGTTGGCAATGTTTATGCATCCTTAATTGAAGTTTAATCGTTTTTGATAAGGAAATGTATGTATACGAAATGAACCCTTGAATTAGGGATGTGGGTATGTTCGATTATAAGCTAGTTTTTCATAATTTGCAACTAAAAGCAGTTTGTAGTTTGTAGTAGTGATGATATGATTTTGAAAAATCACCAAAAATAGGGTATATTGAATTAGAAAGTGAATAAAATATGAAATTAAATCTTATTGTGTCTATTTTTACATGGAAGAAACAGAGTAGGCAAAGGATTTATATATTATGAGATATTTAAGTTTTAGTGAGACTTGCTCTGAATGAATCCGTGAGCCCCTGTTCTGTCTTGGTAAAATTATTAAAAATTGTACAAAATTAATTATGGAGCACGGTTTATATTTTTAGAATCCGTAGTGAGTCTATTTTTGATTGGAATAAACAAGGACATTATTGAAATTTGGTACAATGAGATAATTGTATTTTTGTAAGGATAAGTCAGAATTGTCAAGCAGTGAAATAGGGGTAACTTTGATGAATAAACTGTACTAATTGGCCACATGAAAAATTCTGGAAAAATTATTGTAACACCCCAAACCCGGCCCACAAGCCTTGACCGGATCTGGTATGTCACGGAGTAAAAATGTTTGAAAGATTCGGGTTAATATTTGGAAATCTGAAATTATTGCTGAATTTGTAAAACAACGTTTGCTAAAACTAAGATAGTTTGGTTTGATAAACACGATGGGGTTGAAAACTTTTTCTTTTCCTTTGAAACCATTTGATCATTTAGATTTTTAGAAGTATCGGGGTTATTGATAACTTTGGTAAAATTGGCTACCCGATGGTAACGTCCTTGAAACCGCGTATGAGCACTTATTTTTGAAAACGTTGCTTTTACCGATTTGTTTACAGCTTATAAGATATAATAGAAATAAGGTAAAGGCAACTACTTAAACATACAAAATAATAACTAGCGGCCATATTACAAACCAAACCAAAATGTAATAATAAATATTAACTTTAATGGTACGAATTAAAATTTCAAAATCGAGGAACAAGCATGGCCACCTCGAGTCCCTCTAAAACTCCGTCTCGCGATCGACTCACTGAAAAAAGATAGGAAAAGGGGTGAGTCACCAAGACTCAGTACGTAGTTAATACACATGTCCCCACATACGGCCTTAGCCCATATCCACACAGTTCATACATAAGATATTAGTATGACATGCTGTAACATCCCAAAAACGGGGCTATTTGAAATTTCATTATTTTCTTATGTATGATGTAACATCCCAAAAATGGGGTTATTTGAAATTTAGTTATTTTTTCCTGTAAGAACTATTGTGGTATTATTTATGGAATAATAGAGCCTAATTTAAGGCTTTGAGTTGGCTCGGTTTAATGGAAAAATTCAGCTTTTAACTTAAAAGGTAGGGAGCCTTAGCAGAAGGGTGTTAAAAGAATAAATGAGGATAATTTGACACTAAAAAGCCCTTGGTAAAGTGGCAAAAAGAAGCCACTTAAGAGCTTGAGTTGACGCCATCAAGGGAGCAAGGGAGCCTTGGTTCAGTCATTGAAATTCCCTCTTTTGCACATTTATGGGACGGCACATATAGGAGAGTTTTTCTCTTCAAATTCATTTTTATTTTATTATTGGGGATAATGTGAGCTTTTAAAAAGGATTATATTATAAGGATAATCAAGGATTTTATTAAAAGGGATATTATTTGAATATTAAGGATATTAGTTGATTAAATAGATTATTATTTTGATTATTATGGAAGGATTCAAATTATTTGAAATGAGTGGTCAAGAGGATTTCTAGGTGTTGGTCGAATTTGAACTCCTTGGTAGGAGTGGTGTGGACTGCAAGGCTAGGGGGAGGGTGCCGAATGCCTATAAAAGGTTCAACTGGTCACCTTGGTTGCTTTTTGTCATTTTGCTAAGTGCGAAATTCTCTTCAAAGCATTCTTCCATCTTTTATTTTGCTCCTTTGGCAATAGCCGAATTCCTCTCTACTTCTTTTTTGCCGAAACCCCACATTCAAATTCCCTTTTCTTTATTTCTTTGTTAACCGAACCTCCACTCCTTGTTGCCGAAACTCCAACACCCTTTTCTCCTCATTATTTTCCTCTTGCCCGAATATTCAAGCAAGGGTAATCTTCTCTAAAACTCATCTCCAATCGATTCATAAGGTAGGTAGGTATGGCCGAATGCCATCTTTCTTCTCCTCTGTGTTTTTGTCGATTTCTATTAGGGGAATAAGTGCCGATTTCGGCAATGGTAATCGTGGTTTCTAAATGCTTTGGGAATTGATCTCTCGCTAGGTACCCCAAGATTGTGAAGCAGTTGACCCAAGCCCTAATCTCTAGCAATCGGTTTTGGTAGTAAAGTGGTAAGAGTAATCTCTTTAATTTGACATTCGAAGGCTATTAGTCTTATTTACTAATCAGTGGTAATTGATTAAGCAGATTCGGGAAATTGGGTACTGTGGTTGGTAACCGAAGGAATAAAGGTAAGGATTCGGGTTCAAGCAATAACCTCGAAAAGGATTAGTTGGTTTGGCCGAATGGCCCATATCACTAACACTATTTTGGCCGAATATGGGGCTAGTGGATCTAAGGTGGCCGACTTCTTCATTCGGGATTTAGATTATTCAGTGGGTGATAGGTGTGTACATACACACCATATGATATATTAATCTGTGCTTAATATTGTGAATGCTCATTTATATTTATGTAGCATTGGAATTAATACCAACTTCGGTATAAGTGGCGACTCGTGTAAGTACTGTTATTATGAATTTGCTATTTGATGCTTTTGGTAAGCATGATGTATTGACACATGAAATTTAAGAATGTGATGGCATGAAACATATATGTGTTTATCTGTTGTGGGATTGATGAGTGGAGGGGCGGTGTAATCGTGTCGACGGGCACCGATGTTTTGGTAACACACCTTTGTGACTACGGTCACCAGAGGTTTGGTACCTCCGGAGGTTTGGCACCTCGATAGCGACTTATCCACGTGGTTAATACCACCGTGGGTTGGCCCCACTTGAGATATGGGATCGTCGCGGTGATTTGGTATCACACGATGGGTTGGCCCCATCACCCGATTTGTGTCTCTCACGGACACCGATGCTTTGGTAGCACATCGTGACTATATGTCACAGTGGTTTGGCACCACCAAAGTGGTTTGGTACCACAACGGGGTAGACAAAGTGGCGTATGGTGGCTAGGTTGGGATATATGATTTTTGCCCGCTAATCTGTTATATGATGTGTATGAACATGTTTAAAACCGGGGAAGGGTTACACATCGAGTCTTGGTGACTCACCTTCTCCTTTACATTTTAGGTGACACGTAGATCGCGGATGTGAGTAGGTGTGACTCGAGGTGGCCATGCGGTGGATTAAAATTTTATGAACTTGATTTTAAGTTTTGATATTTTAATTCCGGTTTATATTTTATTTGGATTGTAATAAGGCCTCCGACACTTTACTTTTATTATGTTGCATATGTTGAATATTTGTTTTAAACTTGTTGGTATTATTAATTAAAAATCACATGTTTTCCAAGTTAAATCAAAATTGTTTTTAACGGGCCATCAGGCCCACTTATAAATTTATACTAACTTGACCCAAATAATATTTTCCAAAATATTGTTGATATGGGTTTTATACACCTCAAAGGTTTCAACCAAAAATAAGTATCTTTTACTAAAACATCAAATTTTCCAAACTTTTCCAAATATTTTCTAAGTAGCAAACAGATTCGCCAAAGCGTTTTGGTGGGTTTGGGTTGTTACAAAATTGGTATCGAGCCAGTTCAAAGCTCGATTGTAGGGCCCAAGGCCCAAAAATGTTTTGGTAGGCCTTATGAAATGGTTTTTGGTCTTTGAACAGCATGGCCCGAGTCTCCGGCACCGATCCGCCCATGTAAGTACTTCTGAACCTCTTGGTGAATTATATTCTGTAGAAGGGTAGGAAGTATGGAATGTAGATAGACTTATAGGACTTGAACCCCAGGATTAGATTACTCAAACACATGAACCAAACATAAGACATAAAAGAACTAAACCAATCTATGACTTAGCGGTGAGCTAGGGTGTGGTAACCCCTGACGCATGTCGAAGATTGGATCCTAAGAGAGCTCTGGTATTTAAGCGATCGTGTGTGACTCACCTCCTCTTCGCAGTATCCTACCAGTGCGTAGCTTCGGTTCACCCTAACTCGAGAGGGCTCGGTGGTGTGGCAACCTCTCATGCGCATGTCTAGAAAGGTTCGGTGAGAGCTTGGTATTTAAGCGGTCCGCGTGACCCACCTCCTCTTCACTCGAATCTGCTCGTGCGTGCGTAGCTTTGGTTCACCACGACCCAAGGGGGCTCGGTCATAGGCTAAACCTAATGACTAAAACCCGAAAAGGAATTAGCCATGTTTTCAAAACAGAACGAAACAACAACAACTCAAATGTTTTCAAACCTCTTGCAACAACTCTTTCAAATCGAGAAAACCTCATATTTGCAACGCTTTCCTAGAAAAACTCAAATTTTTGGAAAATTACAAAAATGCCCTTAGGGTAAAATTACTAAAACGCGCACGACTCATAAAATATCAGTTCAATGGTTTTGCTCAAAATTTCAACTACTTTACAAGTATCCAACAACTTAGTTTTGAAAATCAACACTGAAATATTTTGGTTTTAGGAAATTTCGAAAACGCCCTCAATTTGTGAAAATTACCGAAATGACCCTGATCTTTGGGAAACTTTACCAACATCACTATTTGAAAAGGAAAACTTTCAGAAAGGACTCTCAAAGTTTTACAACCGTCGAAAATATCCACGATTTATCAAAATGACAAAATTGCCCCCGATTGACAAAATTACCAAAATACCCCTGGTTTCAAAACGACACGATTTTACAAATTTTTATAAATATCCTCCAGCTTTGGGAATTTCAAAATGACCTACTTTACTAAAGTTTTAAAATTTCTTTATTTACTGAAAATACCCTCGTAGGAAAATGACGAAAATACCCCGGGTTAGAAATGGGCGAGAAATGTCCAAGAGTGAATAGGTATGGAAAGCATTAAGGAATGGATGCATGAACTCTTTGTGTGAACTAGGATAGAAGATCTGAAACCTTGTGCGCTCGAAAGAACCCCTAATTAAATCCTGTTCATAAAATTTCTTCGCGAATAAGAAAGTGAAACAAATGCTAACACATAAAATTTTCTTAATCGACAAAGCGCATAGATAGAATGAGTTCTAGAGGACGTGGGACGCCGTGGGACGCGGTAGGGGTAGAATGACGGTGTCCGAACTCGTCAGTCAGTCAAGGTTCGAAAAACGCAGGTACCACCGCCACCACCACCTCCTACTTTCGGTGAGGAGAGAGACTGCGGGCGCATGGTGAGGCCGAGTTTTTAAGGCTAAGTAGGTATGCCGGAGGAATCGTAGCCACCGAACATGAACGCTCGTGTCCGCTTTGAGGATCGCTCGAGAAGATGATCCGAGATTACTAATTGCCCCGCAGCAGCAGTTCGGGAGTTCTCATCTCTTGTGGAGAAAGCCAAGGTGGCCGAAGGGGTTAAGGAGGTTGTAAGGCAAAACTATAGCAAGAATAACCGTAAAAGAGGATTTGGGTCATTTGGATCGGGTAGCACTAATGCTCGTCGAAGCGGGCTAGGCAGAGTGGGCCAAATCGCAGACCAGAGCCCACGACTACTAATCAAAGGTCGACTCTGGCAACCATTGTGGAAAAACCCATTGGGGAGGTTGTTGGACCGGTAACAAAGGTTGTTTTTGAGTGTGGGTCTTTGGAGCATCGGGTAAGGGATCGTCCTCAAAAGGCGCTAAGGATCACCCGTAAGGTCGTAATCGCGCTCAGGCGAAATGTTGGACCACCACGAGGGGCGGGGTAATGGCGAGAGAAACAATGGTTTCAACCGAGGTCGTGGAACTCGAGGCAGAGGTTCGGGTAACACAGAGGCTAGGCACTGGCTTAGTCTATGCGTGAGGCGTCGTGAGGAGGAGACGCGGACGTCATAACCGTGACGTTTCTCATATTTGGTCTACCTTATGTTGCATTAATTGATGTGGGTTCGACGCACTCGTACATTGCTAGTAATGTGGTAGGAACTATGGACCTAGACTCAAACTACTCTTAGGAAGATGGTGTGCTAAGCCCCTAGGACACTCTGTAGTAGTAGACAAACTTTATAGAGATGTACCCCTAGAACTCCAAGGGTCGTATTTGTAGCCGATCCGATGGAACTACCTTTCGGAGAGTTCGATTTGATCCTTGGAATGGATTGGCTAGTTAAGTATCGTGCAAATTTGGATTGCGCGCTAAGCGCATGGTGCTTAAGACATCGAGGTGATGAAGTGGTTATGATAGGTGATAGAAGGAATTACCTATCCATCGTGGTGTCGCCTTGAAGGCCGAAAGGATGGTTAAGAAAGGTTGCGAGGCATATTTGGTTCGGGACCGTGCTTTGGAAGCTAAGGAGTCGAGTTGAGGTTCGAACGGTTGGGAATTTGCCGACGTATTCCGGAAGAACTTCCGTGTCCGCCTCGGATCGGGAAGTTGAATTCGGTATTGACTTACTACCCGAACGGCACTGTGTGTCTATAGCACCATATCGAATGGCACCAAAGGAATTGGTGGAGTGAAGGCTCAAATTCGGGAACTCTTGGATAGGGGTTCATTCGACCAAGCATATCTCCGTGGGGAGCACTGTCTTTGTTTGTCAAGAAGAAGGACGGTTCAATGCGGATGTGTATCGACTACCGTCAGTTAAACAAGTTAACGATCAAAAACAAGTATCCGTTGCCTCGGATTGATGACTTGTTTGACCAAGCTGAAGGGTGCGCGCGGTGTTTTCAAGATAGACCTTAGGGTCGGGCTACCATCAACTAAAGGTGAAGGAAGTTGATGTCCACAAGCGGCATTCGTAACTCGATATGGACATTACGAGTTTCTGGTGATGCCATTTGGGTTGACCAACGCGCCGGCGGCATTTATGGACTTGATGAACAGAGTATTTCAGCAGTACCTAGACCAGTTCGTCGTAGTATTCATTGACGACATCTTGGTGTACTCTAAGACGGAGGAGGAGCATGACGAGCATATGCGAATAGTGTTGCAAGTACTAAGGGAGAAGCGATTATATGCCAAATTCAGTAAGTGTGAATTTTGGCTAAGGGAAGTAGCTTTCTTAGGACATGTAGTATCGGCGGAAGGAATTAGAGTAGACCTCGTAAGATTGAAGCGGTATTGGATTGAAACCGCCTAGGTCGGTGGCGGAGATCCAAGTTTTCGGGTCTAGCGGGTACTATCGAGGTTCGTGGAAGGGTTTTCTCCGATCGCAAAGACCGCTGATTGTGAAGCTACTAAGAAAGGAGTCCCATTTGTATGGTCGGAGAAGCGGCAGGAAAGCTTCGACAAGCTAAGGAAAATTTTGTGGAAGCTCGATTTTGGTGCAATGTAAGCGAGGAAGTTGTTCACCGTTTATTGTGATGCGTCTCATCTTGGTTTGGGATGTGTCTTGTGATGCAGAGGGGAAGGTAGTAGCCTATGCATCACGGCGATTAAGGCCACACTGAACCGAACTATCCAACGCACGACTTAGAGTTAGCGTAGTTGTCTTCGCTCTCGAAAATATGGAGACACTATCTTTATGGGGAGAAGTCGATAGTTTACACAGATCACAAGAGTTTGAGGTATCTCTTGACTCAGAAGGATCTTAACTTGAGACAGCGTCGGTGGATCGAACTTTTAAAGGACTACGATTGTTCGATCGAGTATCATCATCGGGCAAGGCCAACGTGGTAGCCGACGCGTTGAGCGGAAGGTGGTGACGGACTTAAGAGCAATGTTTGCTCGGTTGAGTTTATATGATGATGGAAGCCTCTTAGCAGAACTTCAGGTTAAGCCAACATGGATCGAGGAGGTTAAGGAAAAACAATTAGTGGATGAAGGGTTGAACGCTAAGAGAGCACAAGTTCAGGATGGTGGTTTGGAAGGATATAACCTGTCGAGTGATGGAGTATTATGCTTTCAAGGGCGAGCGTGCATGCCAAAGGATGTGGAGTTGAGGCAGAAGATTCTCCATGATGCACATAGCAGCCCTTACGCTATGCATCCGGGAGGAAGCAAGATGTATAGGGATCTTAGAGAGCAGTTTTGGTGGCCCGGGTTAAAACGTGAAGTAACAGAGTTTGTTGGTAAGTGTCTAACTTGTCAACAAGTTAAGGTCGAACATCGATTGCCGTCGTGGTTGCTTCGACCAGTGAAGATTCCCAATGGAAGTGGGAAGCGAATCACTATGGATTTTGTTAGTGGGCTACCCTTACGCCCAGTAAGAAAGACGCGGTTTGGGTAATAGTAGACCGGTTAACTAAGTCGGCTCACTTTATACCGGTGAGGATGGATTTCTCTCTTCAGAAGCTAGCTAAGTTGTACGTCTCGGAGATAGTAAGATTGCATGGGGTTCCAACATCAATCATCTCGGATAGGGATCTCAGGTTCACGTCAAGGTTTTGGAAAGCCTTGCATCAAGCTATGGGCACACGGTTGGATTTTAGTACCGCTTTCCATCCACAGTCTGACGGACAATCGGAAAGGGTGATACAGATCTTGGAGGATATGTTAAGAGGTTGTGTCTTGGATTTCCGTGGTAGTTGGGAGGAATTTCTACCGCTAAGCGAATTCACCTACAACAACACGACTACCGTGCAAGTATCCGATGGCTCCGTATGAGGCAATTGTATGGCCGGAAGTGTCGTCGACTCGACATGTTGGGACAGAATTAGGCGACGCATGATTTTGGGTCCGAGTTGGTGACAGACGGAGGATAAAGTCAAGGTGATTCGGTCTCGTCTTAAGGAAGCATCGGATAGGCAAAAATCCTATGCGGATTTAAAACGCAAGGAGATGGAGTATCTTTGTGGGAGACAAGGTTTTTACGAAAGTGTCGCCTTGGAAAAAGGTGTTAAGATTTGGACGGAAAGGAAGCTAAGCCCAAGGTTCATCGGGCCATATACGGTGATTAAGCGTGTTGGACCGATGGCGCATCGCTTGAGTTACCGGCCGAACCGAACCAGATCCATGATGTCTTTCACGTATCAATCTTTGAGACGGTATCGGTCCGACCCATCGCACGTAGCCGCAATGGCGAAAATCGAGGTGAATCCAGATTTATCTTTTGAAGAGGAACCAGTTCAGATTTTGGACCGAGATGTGAAGGTTCTACGTAGGAAGTCGGTGCGTTCTTGGTGAAAGTACTATGGCGGAACCATGGTACAGAGGAAGCTACGTGGGAACCCGAGGATGTAATGAGGCAAACAATACCCCACCTTTTCTAGTTAAGTAATTTTGGGACGAAATTTATTTTAAGGGGGTAGAATTGTAACATCCCAAAAATGGGGTTATTTGAAATTTAGTTATTTTTTTCCTGTAAGAACTATTGTGGTATTATTTATGGAATAATAGAGCCTAATTTAAGGCTTTGAGTTGGCTCGGTTTAATGGAAAAATTCAGTTTTTAACTTAAAAGGTAGGGAGCCTTAGCAGAAGGGTGTTAAAAGAATAAATGAGGATAATTTGACACTAAAAGCCTCTTGGTAAAGTGGCAAAAGAAGCCACTTAAGAGCTTGAGTTGACGCCATCAAGGGAGCAAGGGGAGCCTTGTTTCGAGTCGCTGAAATTCCCTCTTTTTGCACATTTATGGGACGGCACATAGGGAGAGTTTTTCTCTCTTCAAATTCATTTTTATTTTATTATTAGGGGATAATATGAGCTTTTAAAAAGGATTATATTATAAGGATAATCAAGGATTTTATTAAAAAGGGATATTATTTGAATATTAAGGATATTAGTTGATTAAATAGATTATTATTTTGATTATTATGGAAGGATTCAAATTATTTGAAATGAGTGGTCAAGAGGATTTCTAGGTGTTGGCCGAATTTGAACTCCTTGGTAGGAGTGGTGTGGACGGCAAGGCTAGGGGGGAGGGTGCCGAATGCCTATAAAAGGTTCAACCTGGTCACCTTGGTTGCTTTTTGTCATTTTGCTAAGTGCCGAAATTCTCTTCAAAGCATTCTTCCATCTTTTATTTTGCTCCTTTGGCAATAGCCGAATTCCCTCTCTACTTCTTTTTGCCGAAACCCCACATTCAAATTCCCTTTTCTTTATTTCTTTGTTAACCGAACCTCCACTCCTTGTTGCCGAAACTCCAACACCCTTTTCTCCTCATTATTTTCCTCTTGCCCGAATATTCAAGCAAGGGTAATCTTCTCTAAAACTCATCTCCAATCGATTCATAAGGTAGGTAGGTATGGCCGAATGCCATCTTTCTTTCTTCTCTCGTGTTTTTTGTCGATTTCTATTAGGGGGAATAAGTGCCGATTTCTGCAATGGTAATCGTGGTTTCTAAATGCTTTGAGAATTGATCCCCGCTAGGTACCCCAAGATTGTGAAGCGATTGACCCAAGCCCAATCTCTAGCAATCGGTTTTGGTAGTAAAGTGGTAAGAGTAATCTCTTTAATTTGACATTCAAGGCTATTAGTCTTATTTACTAATCGGTGGTAATTGATTAAGCGATTCGGGAAATTGGGATCGTGGTTGGTAAACCAAGGAATAAAGGTAAGGATTAGGGTTCAAGCAATAACCTAAAAGGATTAGTTGGTTTGGCCGAATGGCCCATATCACTAACACTATTTTGGCCGAAATATGGGGCTAGTGGATCTAAGGTGGCCGACTTCTTCATTCGGGATTTAGATTATTCGTGGGTGACAGTGTGTACATACACACCATATGATATATTAACTGTGCTTAATATTGTGAATGCTCATTTATATTTATGTAGCATTGGAATTAATACCAACTCGGTATAAGTGGCGACTCAGGTAAGTACCTGTTATTATGAATTTGCTATTTGATGCTTTTGGTAAGCATGATGTATTGACACATGAAATTTAAGAATGTGATGGCATGAAACATATATGTGTTTATCCGTTGTGGGATTGATGAGTGGGGGCGGTGTAATCGTGTCGACGGGCACCGATGTTTTGGTAACACATGCGTGACTACGGTCACCAGAGGTTTGGTACCTCCGAGGTTGGCACCTCGATGCGACTTATCCCTGTGGTTAATACCACCGTGGGTTGGCCCCACTTGAGATATGGGATCGTCTGCCAGTGATTTGGTATCACACGATGGGTTGGCCCCATCACCCGATTTGTGTCTACGGACACCAGTGCTTTGGTAGCACATCGTGACTATATGTCACCAGTGGTTTGGCACCACCAGTGGTTTGGTACCACAACGGGGTAGACAGTGGCGTATGTATGGCTGGCTAGGTTGGGATATATGATGTTTTGGCTCGCTAACTGCATTTATATGATGTGTATGAACATGTTTAAAACCGGGGGAAGGGTTACACACTGAGTCTTGGTGACTCACCTTCTCCTTTACATTTTTCAGGTGACACGTAGATCGCGGATGTGGAGCCGGGTGGACTCGAGGTGGCCATGCAGTGGATTAAAATTTTATGAACTTGATTTTAAGTTTTGATATTTTAATTCCGGTTTATATTTTATTTGGATTGTAATAAGGCCTCCTGACACTTTACTTTTATTATGTTGCATATGTTGAATATTTGTTTTAAACTTGTTGGTATTATTAATTAAAAATCACATGTTTTCCAAGTTAAATCAAAATTGTTTTTAACGGGCCATCGGGCCCACTTATAAATTTATACTAACTTGACCCAAATAATATTTTCCAAAATATTGTTGATATGGGTTTTATACACCTCAAAGGTTTCAACCAAAAATAAGTATCTTTTACTAAAACATCAAATTTTCCAAACTTTTCCAAATATTTTCTAAGTAGCAAACCAGATTCGGCCAAAGCGTTTGGGCCGGGTTTGGGTTGTTACATATGAACTGCTGAAATATTATTTATGGAATAAGAGAGTTTAATTTAAGGCTTTGAGTGGGCTCGGTTTAAAAGAAAATTTAGTTTTAAACTTAAAAGGTAAGGAGCCTTAGCAGAAGGGTGTTAAAAGAATAAATGGGGATAATTTGACACTAAAAAGCCCTTGGAAAAGTGGCAAAAAGAAGCCCACTTAAGAGCCAGCATGTGACGCCACATCAAGGGGAAGGGGAGCCTTGGTTCGAGTCGCGGATTTTCCTCTTTTTGCTCATTAATGGGACGGCACAAGGGGGGAGTTTTTCCTCAAATTAAACTCTTTTATTAGTATTATTTTAAGATAATATGAGCTTTCGAATTGGATTTTTTTTTATTATTTGGATAATCAAGGAGATTATTTGATTAACAGGATTATTTGAGATTATTTTGAGATTATTATTCAAATTATTTGAATAACTTTAAACAAGTGGCAAGGAGAAAAAGTTGGTGGTTGCCGAAATTTAAACTCCTTTAGATGGAGTGGACGGCAAGCAAAGGGAACCTAGGTGCCGAATCCCTTTATAAGCACCTATCCATCACTTTGTTTCCTTTTTTCTCACTTTCACTAGTTGCCAAAACCCCTAACCTCTCAATTGTTCTTCTTTTCATTTTTTTTCTCTCTTCCTAAAGACCTTTAGCCGAAATTCTTATCATCTTTTCCTCTCCATTATTTCTTTTCTCACTTATAATAGCCGAATACCCTCCTCTACTGTTGTCACAACTCTAAACACCTTCTTTCCCTCATTATTCTTCCTCTAGCCGAACCTGTTCTCTACTCCTAGGCCGAATTCTTTCTCCTTTTTAAACCCTTTAACCGAATATTGAGGTAGTATAACTCTCTACGGAATCTTTTCTGCAATCGATTGGTGAAGGTGAGGAATGGCGGATCTTTCTCTTCCATATTTTCCTATTCTGTCGACTTATAGGAGGGTAAGAAGTTAATTTCGGCATTTGATGGCAAGAGTATTTAATACTCTTTTAAAATCGATATGTTGTAGGGACTCCGGGATATTTGGAAACAGGCGATCTAGGCTCTATTTTCTGTCAACCGAAATTGGTAAGTAAGGCCTATGTTATATTTAAAAGCCGAAAGTTTTGATTATGAGTATTACTACTAACCAATGGTAGTTGACACGCAGATTCGTGGAATCGAGTGCCGTAGTTAGTAGCAAAAGCAAAGGTGAGATTTCGGGATTCTAAGGAACCCATTCTAATATTTTGGTTTGGCCGATTAGGCCATAGTGCTAATTCTAAGGTTGGCGAATATAGGTACAGAGAGATCTAGGGAGGCCGACTCTCTTTCGGGACTTAGATTATCCAGTGTGACGGTGTGTACATACACACCTTGTAACTTATTAAATTATGTTAAGTAATGTGATTGCTAACGTGATGTATGTAGCAATGGTTTGAATACCATAACGGTATACGGGGTAAACGTGTAAGTACACATTCATATGATTTGCTATTTGATGCTTTTGGGAAGCATGTTGTGAAAATACATTTGATAAATCTGTATGATTATTGCCGATGTGGGTTGATTGAGTGGAGGGGGTGTATTCGTGTCGAGCGGGCACCGATGTTTTGGTAACACACCGTGACTACGGTCACCGTGAGGTTTGGTACCTCCGAGGTTTGGCACCTCAAGAGCGACTTATCCCCGTGGTTAATACCACCGCGGGTTGGCCCCACTTGAGATATGGGATCGTCGCGGTGATTTGGTATCACACAATGGGTTGGCCCCATCACCCGATTTGTGTCTCACGGACACCAGTGCTTTGGTAGCACATTGTGACTATATGTCACCGGTGGTTTGGCACCACCGGTGGTTTGGTACCACAGCGGGGTAGACAGATGGCGTATGGTTGGCTAGGATGGGTACTTGATATTATGCATATTTATTTGTTACATGTTGTGTATGAAATTACTTAAATCGGGGGAAGGGTTACATATCGAGTCTTGGTGACTCACCTTCTCCTTTACATTTTTCAGTAACGAGTAGATCGCGGATGTGGAGCCAGGGTGACTCGAGGTGGCCATGCCGTTGGAGTTAAATTTTAATGCACCTTGAATTTCAATTTATTTACCATGGGATTGTGGATTTAAATTTTATTTTCGTTTATGTAATAAGGCCTCCTAGTATTTTTATTTATTTTTATTTTACGCTCGAATATTTGTTTTAATTATCTCTTAATGAAATGAGTTAAAAGGGTTTTCTAAGCTAATTCGTAAATATTTTTTTTTCTTTTTTTTTTTTTGCCATCGGCACACTTATAATTTTATATTAGCTCAACTTAACTTAAATTGTAAATCAAAAATAAAGTTTTTGGCAAGCCCACTAAAATGGAAAAGTTTTAAAATTTAAGTTGGTTTCAAAAAGGAATTTGAAAAATGTTTTCACTTTATAATGCACTGTGATTCGCCATAGCGTTTGGGCGGGTTGAGTTGTTACAAAATTGGTATCGAGCCCAGTTCAAAGCTCTCTGTGTGGGGCCCAAGGCCCAAAAATGTTTTAGAAGGCCTTATAAATGATTTTTGGATTTTTGACAAAGATGGCCCGAGTCTCCCAGACCGATCCGCCTGTAAGTACTTACGAACCTCTTGGTGAATTATATTCAGTAGAAGGGTAGGAAGTATGGGCGTGAGATAGACTTATAGGACTTGAACCCTAGGATTAGATTACTCAAACACATGAACCAAACATAAGACATTAAAGAATTAAACCAATCTATAACTTAGCGGTGAGCTAGGGTGTGGTAACCCCACACGCATGTCGAGGATTGGATCAGGAAGAGCACGGTATTTAAGCGATCCGTGTGACTCACCTCCTCTTCGCAGTATCCTGCAGTGCGTGCGTAGCTTTCTGGCTCACCCTAACTCGAGAGGCTCGGTGGTGTGGCAACCTCTGCGTGCGCATGTCTAGAAAGGTTGGTGAGAGCTTGGTATTTAAGCGTCCGCGTGACCCACCTCCTCTCTCTCGAATCTGCTCAGTGCGTAGCTTTAGTTCACCACGACCAAGAGGGCTCTGGTCATAGGCTAAACCTAATGACTAAAACCGAAAAAGGGAATTAGCCATGTTTTCAAAGCAGAATGAAACAACAACAACTCAAATGTTTTCAAAACTCTTGCAACAACTCTTTCAAATCGAAAACCTCATATTTACAATGTTTTCCTAGAAAAACTCAAATTTTAGGAAAATTACAAAAATGCCCCAGGGTAAAATTACTAAAAGCGCCACGACTCATAAAATATCCGTTCAATGGTTTTGCTCAAAATTTCAACTACTTTACAAGTATCCAACAACTTAGTTTTAAAAATCAACACTTTGAAATATTTTGGTTTTAGAAAATTACGAAACGCCTCAATTTGTGAAAATTACCAGAAATGACCACGATCTTTGGAAAACTTTACCAACATCACTATTTGGAAGGAAAACTTTCAGAAAGGACCTCAAAGTTTTACAATCGTTTAAAATATCACGATTTATCAAAATGACAAAATTGCCCTCGATTGACAAAATTACCAAAATACCCTGGTTTCAAAGCGATTACGATTTTACAAATTTTTATAAATATCCTCCAGTTTTGGAAATTTCAAAATGACCTACTTTACTAAAGTTTTAAAATTTCTTTATTTGAAAAAATACCACCTGTAGGAAAATGACGAAAATACCTCAGGTTAGAAATGGGCGTAAATGTCAGAAGAGTGAATAGGTATGGAAAGTATTAAGGAATGGATGCATGAACTCTTTGTGTGAACTAGGATAGAAGATGAAACCTTGTTTGCTCGAAGGAACCCCTAATTAAATTCTGCATTTCATAAAATTTCTTCGTGAATAAGAAAGTGAAACAAATGCTAACACATAAAATTCTCTTAATCAGTTAAAGCGCGAGAGATAGAATGAGTTCTAGAGGACGTGGGACGCCGTGGGACGCCAGTAGGGGTAGGATGACGTGTCCGAACCCGTCAGTCAGTCAAGGTTCGGAAACGAGGTACCACCGCCACCACCACCTCCTACTTTCGTGGCGAGGAGCGGACCGGGCAGGTGGTGAGGCCGTGGTCGCAAGTCGCTTTTGCGAGTGTTGGAGATGGTGGCCGGGCTGGTGGGAATTTGGGAGCTCGTAAGTCCGCTCCCGAGCGGATTCGGCCTAACAGGCCGAGGTGTTCCGTGGTGTCTCGGGAGTGGCACCCAAGCCGCCGCAGAATATTGGCTGGAATCTACGGAAAGGGTCATGGATGATCTCGACCGACCGACGAGGAGAAGTGAAAGGCGGTGTCGCTTCTAAAGGATGAAGCGTACCGGTGGTGGTGACCATCCGGGATGGAGCGCGGTGATGATCTCACGTGGGACTACTTTAAAACGGCCTTTCAGAAGAAGTATGTGGGCACTAGTTACACTGATGCTCAAAGGAAAGCCTTCCTAGGTCTAGGGCAAGGGACTAAGTCGGTGGCCGAGTATGAGGCGGAGTTTTTAAGGCTAAGTAGGTATGCCAGAGGAATCGTAGCCACCGAACATGAGCGCTGTGTCCGCTTTGAGGACGGGCTTTCGAAGATGATCCGAGATTGCTAATTGCCCCCATGCAGAGTTCGTGAGTTCTCGTCCCTAGTGGAGAAGGCCAAGGTGGCCGAAGGGATTAAGGAGACTGTGAGACAAAACTATAGTCGGAATAATCAAAAGAGAGGATTTGGGTCAGCTGGATCGGGAAACACTAATGCTCAGAAGCGGGCTAGGCAGAGTGGGCCGAATCAGGGAGGAAAGCCCACGGCTACTAATCAAAGGCCGACTCGGTGCAACCATCGTGGAAAAACCCATTGGGAGGTTGTTGGTCCCGGTAACAAAGGTTGTTTTGAGTGTGGGTCTTTGGAGCATCGGGTAAGGGACTGTCCTCAAAAAGCGACTAAGGATCACCGTAAGGTCGAATCACGCCAGGCGTAAACGTTGGACCACCACGGAGGGTCGGGGGTAATGGCAGAGAAACAATGGTTTCAACCGAGGTCGTGGAACTCGGGGCGAGAGGTTCGGGTAACACCAGAGGCTAGCAGCACCGGCTTAGTCTATGCAATGAGGCGTCGCGAGAGAGGGAGACGCACGGACGTCATAACCGAGACGTTTCTAATATTTGGTTTACCCTATGTTGCATTAATTGATGTGGGTTCGACGCACTCGTACATTGCTAGTAGTGTGGTAGGAACTATGGACCTAAACTTTGAGACTACTCTTAGGAAAATGACTGTGCTAAGCCCCCTAGGACACTCTGTAGTAGTAGACAAACTTTATAGAGATGTACCCCTAGAACTCCAAGGGGTCGTATTTGTAGCCGATCTGATGGAACTACCTTTCGGAGAGTTCGATTTGATCCTTGGAATGGATTGGCTAGTTAAGTATCAGGCGAATTTGGATTGCGCGGCTAAGCGCATGGTGCTTAAGACGGCTGAGGGTGATGAAGTGGTTATGATAGGTGATAGAAAGAATTACCTATCCAATGTAGTGTCGGCCTTGAAGGCCGAAAGGATGGTTAAGAAAGGTTGCGAGGCATATTTGGTTCGGATCCGTGCTTTGGAAGCTAAGGAGTCGAGAGTTGAGGTTCGAGCGGTTGGGGAATTTCTTCGACGTATTCCGGAAGAACTTCCGTGTCCGCCTCCGGATCGGGAAGTTGAATTCGGTGATTGACTTGCTACCCGAGCGGCACACAGTGTCTATAGCACCATACCGAATGGCACCAAAGGAATTGGTGGAGTGAAGGCCCAAATTCGTGGAGCTCTTGGATAGAGGGTTTATTCGACCAAGCATATATCCCCGGGGAGCACTGTGCTATTTGTTGTCAGAAGAAGGGCGGGTCCATGCGAATGTGCATCGACCACCGTCGATTAAACAAGTTAACGATCAAAAACAAGTATCCGTTGCCTCGGATCGATGACTTGTTTGACCAACTGAAAGAAGTGCCGCGGTGTTTTCAAAGATAGACCTTAGGTCTCGCTACCATCAATTGAAGGTGAAGGAAGTTGATGTCCACAAGACGGCATTCAGAACTCGGTATGGACATTACGAGTTTCTGGTAATGCCATTCGGGTTGACCAACGCGCCGGCGGCATTTATGGACTTGATGAACAGAGTATTTCAGCAGTACCTAGACCAGTTCGTCGTAGTATTCATTGACGACATCTTGGTGTACTCTAAGACGGAGGAGGAGCATGACGAGCATTTGCGAATAGTGTTGCAAGTACTAAGGGAGAAGCAATTATATGCCAAATTCAGTAAGTGCGAATTTTGGCTAAGGGAAGTAGCTTTCTTAGGTCACGTAGTGTCGGCGGAAGGGATTAGGGTGGACCCTCGCAAGATTGAAGCGGTATTGGATTGGAAACCGCCTAGGTCAGTGGCGGAAATCCGAAGTTTTCTGGGGCTAGCGGGGTATTATCGGAGATTTGTAGAAGGATTTTCTCTGATCGCAGCACCGTTGACGAAGCTACTAAGAAAAGGAGTCCCATTTGTATGGTCGGAGAAGCAGCAAGAAAGCTTCGATAAACTAAGGAAAATTTTGACGGAAGCTCCGATTTTGGTGCAGCCAGAGGCAGGAAAATTGTTCACCGTTTATTGTGATGCGTCCCATACTGGTTTGGGATGTGTGCTGATGCAGGAGGGGAAGGTAGTAGCCTATGCATCACGTCAGTTAAGACCTCATGAATTGAACTATCCGACGCACGACTTGGAGTTAGCAGCAGTCGTTTTTGCTCTAAAGATATGGCGGCATTATCTTTATGGGGAGAAATCGATAGTTTACACAGACCATAAGAGTCTGAGGTATCTCTTGACCCAGAAGGATCTTAACTTGAGACAGCGTCGGTGGATCGAACTTTTGAAGGATTACGATTGTTCAATCGAGTATCATCCAGGCAAGGCCAACGTGGTAGCTGACGCGTTGAGCCGGAAGGTCGTGACGGACTTAAGAGCAATGTTTGCTCGGTTGAGTTTATATGATGATGGAAGCCTCTTGGCAGAACTTCAAGTTAAGCCGACGTGGATAAAGGAAATTAAGGAAAAACAATTAGTGGATGAAGGGTTGAATGCTAAGAGAGCACAAGTTCAGGATGGTGGTTTGGAAGGATATAACCTGTCTAGTGATGGAGTGTTATGCTTTCAAGGGCGAGCGTGTATGCCAAAGGATATGGAATTGAGGCAAAAGATTCTCCAGGATGCACATAGCAGCCCCTACGCTATGCATCCGGGAGGAAGCAAGATGTATAGAGATCTTAGAGAGCAGTTTTGGTGGCCCAAGCTAAAACGTGAAGTAACAGAGTTTGTGGGTAAGTGTCTAACTTGTCAACAAGTTAAGGCTGAACATCAGTTGCCGTCAGGGTTGCTTCAGCCAGTGAAGATTCCCCAATGGAAGTGGGAACGGATCACTATGGATTTTGTTAGTGGGCTACCCTTACGCTTGATAAGAAGAAAGACGCGGTTTGGGTAATAGTAGACCGGTTAACTAAGTCGGCTCACTTCATACCGGTGAGGATGGATTTCTCTCTTGAAGCTAGCTAAATTGCACGTCGGGAGATAGTAAGATTGCATGGGGTTCCAACATCAATCATCTCGGATAGGGATCCCAGGTTCACGTCAAGGTTTTGGAAAGCCTTGCATCAAGCTATGGGCACACGGTTGGATTTTAGTACCGCTTTCCATCCACAGTCTGACGGACAATCGGAAAGGGTGATACAGATCTTGGAGGATATGTTAAGAGGTTGTGTCTTGGATTTCCGTGGCGCTTGGGAGGAATTTCTACCGTTGGCGAGTCGCCTACAACAACGGCTACCGTGCAAGTATCCGGAGATGGCTCGTATGAGGCACTATATGGACGGAAATGTCGTACTCGACATGTTGGACGAAGTGGGTGAACGCATGATTATGGGTCCGAGTTAGTGATGCAGAGCGGAGGATAAAGTCAAGGTGATTCGGTCTCGTCTTAAGGAAGCCGGATAGGCGAAATCCTATGCGATCTTAAGCGCAAGGAGATGGAGTATCTTTGTGGGAGATAAGGTTTTTCTGAAAGTGTCCCCTTGGAAAAAGGTGTTAAGATTTGGACGGAAAGGGAAGCTAAGCCCAAGGTTCATTGGGCCATATACGGTGATTAAGCGTGTTGGGCCGGTAGCTTATCAGCTTGAGTTACCGGCAGAACTGAACCAGATCCATGATGTCTTTCACGTATCAATGCTGAGATGGTATCGGTCAGACCCTTCGCACATTGTGCCAGTGGCAGAAATCGAGGTGAATCCAGATTTATCTTTTGAAGAGGAACCGATTCGAGATCTTAGACAGAAATGTGTGAAGGTTCTACGTAGGAAAACAGTGCCCTTGGTGAAGGTGCTGTGGCGGAACCATGGTACAGAGGAAGCTACGTGGGAACCTGAGGATGTAGTGAGGCAGCAATACCCCCACCTTTTCTAGTTAAGTAATTTCGGGGACGAAATTTATTTTAAGGGGGGTAGAACTGTAACATCCCAAAAATGGGGCTATTTGAAATTTCATTATTTTCTTATGTATGAACTGCTGAAATATTATTTATGGAATAAGAGAGTTTAATTTAAGGCTTTGAGTGGGCTCGGTTTAAAAGAAAATTTAGTTTTAAACTTAAAAGGTAAGGAGCCTTAGCAGAAGGGTGTTAAAAGAATAAATGGGGATAATTTGACACTAAAAAGCCCTTGGAAAAGTGGCAAAAAGAAGCCCACTTAAGAGCCAGCATGTGACGCCACATCAAGGGGAAGGGGAGCCTTGGTTCGAGTCATGATTTTCCTCTTTTGCTCATTAATGGGGACGGCACAAGGGGGAGTTTTTCCTCAAATTAAACTCTTTTATTAGTATTATTTTAAGATAATATGAGCTTTGAATTGGATTTTTTTATTATTTGGATAATCAAGGAGATTATTTGATTAATGAGGATTATTTGAGATTATTTTGAGATTATTATTCAAATTATTTGAATAACTTTAAACAAGTGGCAAGGAGAAAAAGTTGGTGGTTGCCGAAATTTAAACTCCTTTAGATGGAGTGGACGGCAAGCAAAGGGAACCTAGGTGCCGAATCCCTTTATAAGCACCTATCCATCACTTTGTTTCCTTTTTTCTCACTTTCACTAGTTGCCGAAACCCCTAACCTCTCAATTGTTCTTCTTTTCATTTTTTTTCTCTCTTCCTAAAGACCTTTAGCCGAAATTCTTATCATCTTTTCCTCTCTATTATTTCTTTTCTCACTTATAATAGCCGAATACCCTCCTCTACTGTTGTCGCAACTCTAAACACCTTCTTTCCCTCATTATTCTTCCTCTAGCCGAACCTGTTCTCTACTCCTAGGCCGAATTCTTTCTCCTTTTTAAACCCTTTAATCGAATATTGAGGTAGTATAACTCTCTACGGAATCTTTTCTGCAATCGGTTGGTGAAGGTAAGGAATGGCGGATCTTTCTCTTCCATATTTTCCTATTCTGTCGACTTATAGGAGGGTAAGAAGTTAATTTCGGCATTTGATGGCAAGAGTATTTAATACTCTTTTAAAATCGATATGTTGTAGGGACTCCGGGATATTTGGAAACAGGCGATCTAGGCTCTATTTTCTGCCAACCGAAATTGGTAAGTAAGGCCTATGTTATATTTAAAAGCCGAAAGTTTTGATTATGAGTATTACTACTAACCAATGGTAGTTGACACAGCAGATTCGGGAATCGAGTGCCGTAGTTAGTAGCAAAAGCAAAGGTGAGATTTCGGGATTCTAAGGAACCCATTCTAATATTTTGGTTTGGCCGATTAGGCCATAGTGCTAATTCTAAGGTTGGCCGAATATAGGTACAGAGAGATCTAGGGAGGCCGACTCCTCTTTCGGGACTTAGATTATCCGTGGGTGACAGGTGTGTACATACACACCTTGTAACTTATTAAATTATGTTAAGTAATGTGATTGCTAACGTGATGTATGTAGCAATGGTTTGAATACCATAACGGTATACGGGGTAACCAGGTAAGTACCTGTTCATATGATTTGCTATTTGATGCTTTTGGGAAGCATGTTGTGAAAATACATTTGATAAATCTGTATGATTATTGCCGATGTGGGTTGATTGAGTGGAGGGGGCAGTGTATTCGTGCCGACGGGCACCAGTGTTTTGGTAACACACCGTGACTACGGTCACCAGAGGTTTGGTACCTCCAGAGGTTTGGCACCTCTCGATGGCGACTTATCCACGTGGTTAATACCACCGTGGGTTGGCCCCACTTGAGATATGGGATCGTCTGCCAGTGATTTGGTATCACACGATGGGTTGGCCCCATCACCCGATTTGTGTCTACGGACACCAGTGCTTTGGTAGCACATTGTGACTATATGTCACCAGTGGTTTGGCACCACCAGTGGTTTGGTACCACAACGGGGTAGACAGTGGCGTATGGTTGGCTAGGATGGGTACTTGATATTATGCATATTTATTTGTTACATGTTGTGTATGAAATTACTTAAATCGGGGGAAGGGTTACATACTGAGTCTTGGTGACTCACCTTCTCCTTTACATTTTTCAGGTAACGAGTAGATCGCGGATGTGGAGCCGGGCTGACTCGAGGTGGCCATGCCGTTGGAGTTAAATTTTAACAGACCTTGAATTTCAATTTATTTACCATGGGATTGTGGATTTAAATTTTATTTTCGTTTATGTAATAAGGCCTCCTAGTATTTTTATTTATTTTTATTTTACGCTCGAATATTTGTTTTAATTATCTCTTAATGAAATGAGTTAAAAGGGTTTTCTAAGCTAATTCGTAAATATTTTTTTTTCTTTTTTTTTTTTTGCCATCGGCACACTTATAATTTTATATTAGCTCAACTTAACTTAAATTGTAAATCAAAAATAAAGTTTTTGGCAAGCCCACTAAAATGGAAAAGTTTTAAAATTTAAGTTGGTTTCAAAAAGGAATTTGAAAAATGTTTTCACTGTAACAGACCAGATTCGGCCATAGCGTTTGGGCCGGGTTCGGGTTGTTACACATGCAATTATGCAACCCAACCTAGCCATCCATGCTCATTTTTCTACCCCGTGTGGTACCAAACCACTGGTGGTGCCAAACCACTGGTGACTTAAAGTCACGATATCCGTCAATACGTGTGGTGCCAAACCACTGGTGGTGCCAAACCACTGGTGACTTAAAGTCACGATATCCGTCAATACGTGTGGTGCCAAACCACTGGTGGTGCCAAACCCTTTGGTGACCGAAGTCACAATCAAATGATGGGGCCAACCCATCGTGTGATACCAAATCACTGGCGTCGATCCCGTATCTCAAATGTGGGGCCAACCCACGGTGGTACTAAGCCACAGGGACGAGACGCTATGAGGTGCCAAACCTCTGGAGGTACCAAACCTCTGGTGACCGTAGTCACAATGTGTTACCAAAACACTGGTGTCCGTCGACACGAATATCACTGCCCCCTCCACTCATTTGTCCCACGTCATCATGCTCACATATCAAGTATCATGATCTCGTATATCATGTATTTGCATATAGCATAACATTTAACAGCATATGATGGCATACACAACATATATCATAGATCGAGTATTAGGGGACTTACCCGAAAACCCAGCTTATGCCCACAAGGCAAAGATACTGATTAAACGATCACCCATCTTGGGTATCCAACATCTTAGCCCTTATTTCGGCTAACATGCATAACATATACATTTACATATAACATATATAAACAAACAAGAGAAAAAAGGCGATAACTCACTTTTTGATTATAGCGAGATTCTCGATCCATTGATTCTAACAAAGTCTAAAATCCCGAAAGCTTCGGTTACTTCTATCGGTTAGCCCCTAAAACACATAATCGAAATCGGTCACCGTTAGCACTAAAATGGCCTTAGGACGAATGCCAAGAGTCATTTACCTAGCTTCTTTCGATCCCGAAACACCACTTGTTCTCGTAGATTATCTCTCGAAGTCATCGAAAGTCCATTTCCTTGAATAGTCGAACCTTGAAGACTCCTTATCAAAAACCCCAACACTGGCCACACAAAAAGAGCACTTTACTATGGCCTTATACACTTTCGGCCACCCTTTAAAACCAAAGTCAACATTAGGTTATTATCAAAACCCAAAACATAGCCCATGGCCGAAAGTCATACTAGAATATTATCAAAATCGGCTAATATATTAACAAAGGCCCTTAGCCGAAATGTACTTAATGCTTACCTAATTTTTATAAGTTCCAAAGGTTTTGCTTGCTTTGATAATCACCAATCTCCTTGTATAGTCGAAACCAATGGGCTTCTTAATGCTTCCTCCCTTCGATTAAACACCAAAAGAGCACGTAGAAAAGCTTAAAGAACATTCGGCCATACTCAAGGCCTAACAACATGATTTGGCTCACGAAAAAGGGAAAGAAGAATCGAATGTTAACTAAAGGTACTTACCAACCTTCGGACTCATCAACACCCTCTATTGGGGATTCGGCCTATGCTCAAAAAGGCAAGGATCTTTTTGGTGAAGTGACAATCAAGAGAAAGAATAGCAAAGGAGTTTTGGCATAGCAACAATAGCATGCTTTTAAATAAAATCGAAGGTTGTATAGGAGGAGGATTTCAAATTGAAACAATAAGGAAGGAAATGGAAGAACAAGAGCTAGCCGAAATGAAATACTTTAGCTTATTCAAATCTGAAGCTCAAACTTGCTCTTTCTTTTTCTCTCTTGGTCAAGAACAACAATGTCAAGGAACAAAACGAAAGCTTTGGCCAAGCTTTCTCCCAACACAAGGCCGGCCAAAGAAAATCCTCTAAGCATGCTTCATCCCCACGGTTAGGCTCTCCCTCTCTCTTTTGCCAAATTTTCTAACATCCATATCCAAAATCACCATGTCAAAATCCTTTTCCCATACATTAACAATTATTAAAACACTATAAAATAACTAACCCATGCCGCACATGCTTTCCTTCCCCAAAGCCAAAACCCATATTTGCCTAAACTAATAATAATAATAATAATAATAATAATTATTATTACTCCATCATTCATCCATAATAAAATAAACTAAAATACAACCCATAGCTCATCATTTTCTATGCATTATAAAATAAATAAAAGGCTAATGTCCAAGCTTGCCATGTCATGTCATGGCTTACCCCTCTCTTTGCTAAATTCGAATACCAATTCCTTCACCTTACCCATTCCAATACATTAAAATATTAATAATAATAATAATAATAATATAATAATAATATAAATATATATATATATATATCAATCAACTACCCACCCCAAGGCACAATCATTAGCACCCATGTGATGGCTCCCATCACCAAAAGAATAATATGAAAATAGTTAACTAGCCCATACTAAGCATAATAATAATAATAAGACCCACCATTTAATAAAATAATAAAACAATAAAATAAAAGTTTGAAGCCTCATGCTTCCACGGTCAAGCTTTTCTCTTTGCTAACTTCAACCTTACCATAACAAAATAAATAACAATAAAAAGAATAGAGAATAAGGCTCCATACCTCTTATCGTAAACTAATAATAATAATAATGATAATAATAATAATAATAATAATAATAATAATAATAATAATGTATATATATACTTTCCCATCACCATTTATAATAAAATAAAAACCAAACTATTCCCATATATATACCCCACGCATATAACAATAATAGAAGTTAAAATAATAATAATAATAAAATAAAACCATGCTTCCCTAAATAAATTAATAAAAATAAAATATAATAAAAATAATATATACTACCCATCCTCATTTATAATAAAACTAAATAATGATAATAATATAATAATTAATCAATGCCATTACCCCATGCAACTTTTAAAAAAAAATAAAACTAATAAAATATAATAATAAAAGGAATAGTAGTAAAGCGGCACCCCATGATGTTTTGTTCACGCAGTGTGACCCCTTCCCAATACTAAAATTCATCTTTGCAAAATTAATAGTATTATAGACTAAAATGATAATATATAGATATATATATTATCCCGTCGTTCTAGGCAAAATAAAATAAAATAAAATAAAAGAGCAATGCTCCATACTTCAGCGCTGTCCCAAGTCTCGAACCCGAGACCTGAGGGAGCTTCCCCTCACGTTCTGCCATTTCCGCTACTAAGACTTTCGTGCAATAATTCGTCGCACGTTTCTTTTAAACCTTACCTTGCCAGTTCCCAGGTCTCAGCGCTAAAATGAAGAATAAAACGCATCACGCGCGATCTATAGGGCTCGAACCCCCGACCTCTAAGCCGAAATCACCCCTTGCGCACATAGCCACTCTTCCACCTGGACTTTCATTCCACTAACGCTCAAAATATTCTTTTAAGCCTTCCATCGCCCAATTTCACTTTTGACCCAAAATTTCCAAAATAGCCCCTTTTTATCCTCGAGCTTTAAAAAACCCTAAAACACATGAAAACAATTCTTAAGGCCTATCGACTCGTGAATTTGGCTCCAACGCACAGCCCCTAATTTAGGATATTACAAATCTACCCCCCTTAAAACAATTTCGTCCTCGAAATTGCTCACAAACGAACATCCGTACATTCCAATTCACCGCACTACGCTTATGCTGCGCACTCTGATTCTACAAAACTAACACATTCCTTATATACTATCTCGAGATTCAAATTCAAAGTTCCATACTCCACTAGCATACAAACACGAACTATCTTACCTTCTAAACACAGTTTCTAAGTTCACATTCAATGTTCAAGCACTTCACCACTAGAACAAGTATGAACCAATCTTAAATCTCAAAAAGATATTCCATAACAAGAAACTCACCTGCTACCACATCCTCGGTTGCCTCGCATCCAAACCTTTCAAGACTCGGTGTGGAGTTCCACGTCCTTGACTTCGCGCCCTATCCATCACTTTTAATCAAGTGAGACTTAGATTTACACCTAAAACATCTTCGATTCTGGTTCCAACACTCGTCGTCATGATACCTTCCACACTGAGCACACGGACAGCTCCGATTTCCCACAGCTGGCTTAATCACACGAGCAAAATTTTCAATCCTTGGTCTTTTCCGAAGACCCTCAGATGGTTCAGACGGTCCAAAATTTCTCCTATCTCGATTCCTATCCTTCTCTCTATTTTGTCTCATCGAGTCCTTAATCCCTTCAGCTACCTTGGCTTTTTCGACTAACACCGCGAACTCCCGTTCTTGGTGAGGAGCTATCGATAATCTCAGGTCGTCCCTTAATCCATCCTCAAACCGGACACATCGTTCATGCTCCATAGCAACTACCCCTCGAGCATATCGGCTTAACCTTAGGAATTCACCTCGTATTCGCCACGGACTTGTTCCTGAACCGGCCCCAAAAACGCCTTCCTCACGAGCATCAAAGTAGTGAGTACCGAGACATACTTCTTACGGTATGCCGTCTTGACATACTCTCAAGTGAGGTCTTCAGCTGTGACACTCTCTCGAACCGTGAGCCACCTTTGATACGCCTCGTCTCAAAATAGCGCCACCATTCCTTTCACTTTTTCCTCAGGGCTCAGATCGAGCTCATCTATAATTCATTCGGTCGCTTCCAACCAATATTCAGCCGTACTGGGTGCCACGCCGGACACACCACGGAACAACTCCGCTCCATTGGCTCGTAGTCGCGCACGAAACAAATTTTCGAGCTCTCATATTTCTCCTTCTCCAACCACCATCTCTAAAACTCGCAGCATAATACACAAAGATTATCCCTCGTCTGATCTTGCTGCTCATTATCAAGGGTTGGTGGTGGAGGTGATACCTCATTATCAGACCCTTGACCCGATCTAACGGGTTCTGAAACGGCCATTTTGCCTCGATCATGTCCTCTAAGACTCATTTCTTATCGCACAATCTGACTTAAAAGTTTTATGCATTAGAAAATTTGTTCCACTGATTAGTCGCGAACAATTTTATGAAATAAAGTATTTAGAAGTGGTTCTTTCGATCACACAAGGGTTCAGTTCAAGTTCCCTATTCTAATACAGAAAGTCGCATTCATGCTCATAAACAGAGACATATTCATATCACCTCAATAGTCAGAGGTACTTACCCGAACGGATCGGTGCCGGAGACTCGGAGCCATGCTGTTTAAAATAACCCATTTTCATAACATTCCACGAAAGCCTATCAAGAAAACATTTTTGGGCTTGGGCCCCCACAGCCGAGTTTTGAACCTGGCTCTGATACCAACTTGTAACACCCCAAACCTGGCCCACAAGCCTTGACCGGATCTGGTATGTCACGGAGTAAAAATGTTTGAAAGATTCGGGTTAATATTTGGAAACCTGAAATTATTGCTGAATTTGTAAAACAACGTTTGCTAAAACTAAGATAGTTTGGTTTGATAAACAAGATGGGGTTGAAAACTTTTTCTTTTCCTTTGAAACCATTTGATCATTTAGATTTTTAGAAGTATCGGGGTTATTGATAACTTTGGTAAAATTGGCTACCCGATGGTAACGTCCTTGAAACCGCGTATGAGCACTTATTTTTGAAAACGTTGCTTTTACCGATTTGTTTACAGCTTATAAGATATAATAGAAATAAGGTAAAGGCAACTACTTAAACATACAAAATAATAACTAGCGGCCATATTACAAACCAAACCAAAATGTAATAATAAATATTAACTTTAATGGTACAATTAAAATTTCAAAATCGAGGAACAAGCATGGCCACCTCGAGTCCTCTCAAACTCCGTCTCGCGATCGACTCACTGAAAAAGATAGGAAAAGGGGGTGAGTCACCAAGACTCAGTACGTAGTTAATACACATGTCCCCACATACGGCCTTAGCCCATATCCACACAGTTCATACATAAGATATTAGTATGACATGCAATTATGCAACCCAACCTAGCCATCCATGCTCCTTTTTCTACCCGTGTGGTACCAAACCCCTTTGGTGGTGCCAAACCATGGTGACTTAAAGTCACGATATCCGTCAATACGTGTGGTGCCAAACCTTTGGTGGTGCCAAACCACCTGGTGACTTAAAGTCACGATATCCGTCAATACGTGTGGTGCCAAACCCTTTGGTGGTGCCAAACCACTGGTGACCGAAGTCACAATCAAATGATGGGGCCAACCCATCGTGTGATACCAAATCTTTGGCGTCGATCCGTATCTCAAATGTGGGGCCAACCCACGGTGGTACTAAGCCACAGGGGCGAGACGCTATGAGGTGTGCCAAACCTCAGAGGTACCAAACCTCACGTGACCGTAGTCACAATGTGTTACCAAAACACGGTGTCCGTCGACACGAATATCAACGCCTTCTCCACTCATTTGTCCCACGTCATCATGCTCACATATCAAGTATCATGATCTCGTATATCATGTATTTGCATATAGCATAACATTTAACGACATATGATGGCATACACAACATATATCATAGATCGAGTATTGGGGACTTACCCGAAAACCCACTTATGCCCACAAGGCAAAGATCTCGATTAAACGATCACCCATCTTGGGTATCCAACATCTTAGCCCTTATTTGGCTAACATGCATAACATATACATTTACATATAACATATATAAACAAACAAGAGAAACGGTCACGATAACTACGCTTTTTGATTATAGCGAGATTCGATCCATTGATTCTAACAAAGTCTAAAATCCGAAAGCTTTGAGTTACTTCTATCGGTTAGCCCACAAAACACATAATCGAAATCGGTCACCGTTAGCACTAAAATGGCCTTAGGACGAATGCCAAGAGTCATTTACCTAGCTTCTTTCGATCCGAAACACCACTTGTTCTCGTAGATTATCTCTCGAAGTCATCGAAAGTCCATTTCCTTGAATAGTCGAACCTTGAAGACTCCTTATCAAAAACCCCAACACCGCCACACAAAAAGAGCACCTTACTATGGCCTTATACACTTTCTGGCCACCCTTTAAAACCAAAGTCAACATTAGGTTATTATCAAAACCCAAAACATAGCCCATGGCCGAAAGTCATACTAGAATATTATCAAAATCGGCTAATATATGAACAAAGGCCCTTGGCCGAAATGTACTTAATGCTTACCTAATTTTTATAAGTTCCAAAGGTTTTGCTTGCTTTGATAATCACCAATCTCCTTGTATAGCCGAAACCAATGGGCTTCTTAATGCTTCCTCCTTTGATTAAACACCAAAAGAGCACATAGAAAAGCTTAAAGAACATTCGGCCATACTCAAGGCCTAACAACATGATTTGGCTCACGAAAAAGGGAAAGAAGAATCGAATGTTAACTAAAGGTACTTACCAACCTTGGACTCATCAACACCCTCTATTGGGGATTAGGCCTATGCTCAAAAGGCAAGGATCTTTTGGTCAAAGTGACAATCAAGAGAAAGAATAGCAAAGGAGTTTTGGCATAGCAACAATAGCATGCTTTTAAATAAAATCGAAGGTTGTATAGGAGGAGGATTTCAAATTGAAACAATAAGGGAAGGAAATGGAAGAACAAGAGCTAGCCGAAATGAAATACTTTAGCTTATTCAAATCAAGCTCAAACTTGCTCTTTCTTTTTCTCTCTTGGTCAAGAACAACAATGTCAAGCAACAAACGAAAGCTTTGGCCAAGCTTTCTCCCAACACAAGGCAGGCCAGCCAAAGAAAATCCTCTAAGCATGCTTCATCCCCACGGTTAGGCTCTCCCTCTCTCTTTTGCCAAATTTTCTAACATCCATATCCAAAATCACCATGTCAAAATCCTTTTTCCCATACATTAACAATTATTAAAACACTATAAAATAACTAACCCATGCCGCACATGCTTTCCTTCCCCAAAGCCAAAACCCATATTTGCCTAAACTAATAATAATAATAATAATAATAATAATAATTATTACTCCATCATTCATCCATAATAAAATAAACTAAAATACAACCCATAGCTCATCATTTTCTATGCATTATAAAATAAATAAAAGGCTAATGTCCAAGCTTGCCATGTCATGGCCGGCCACGCCCCTCTCTTTGCTAAATTCGAATACCAATTCCTTCACCTTACCCATTCCAATACATTAAAATATTAATAATAATAATAATATAATAATAATATAAATATATATATATCAATCAACTACCCACCCCAAGGCACAATCGGCCAAGCACCCATGTGATGGCTCCCATCACCAAAAGAATAATATGAAAATAGTTAACTAGCCCATACTAAGCATAATAATAATAATAATAAGACCCACCATTTAATAAAATAATAAAACAATAAAATAAAAGTTTGAAGCCTCATGCTTCCACGGTCAAGCTTTCTCTTTTGCTAACTTCAACCTTACCATAACAAAATAAATAACAATAAAAAGAATAGAGAATAAGGCTCCATACCTCTTATGCGCAAACTAATAATAATAATAATGATAATAATAATAATAATAATAATAATAATAATAATAATAATAATAATAATAATGTATATATATACTTTCCCATCACCATTTATAATAAAATAAAAACCAAACTATTCCCCATATATATACCCCACGCATATAACAATAATAGAAGTTAAAATAATAATAATAATAAAATAAAACCATGCTTCCCTAAATAAATTAATAAAAATAAAATATAATAAAAATAATATATACTACCCATCCTCATTTATAATAAAACTAAATAATGATAATAATATAATAATTAATCAATGCCATTACCCCATGCAACTTTTAAAAAAAATAAAACTAATAAAATATAATAATAAAAGGAATAGTAGTAAGCAACACCCCATGATGTTTTGTTCACGCGTGCAGCCCCTTCCCAATACTAAAATTCATCTTTGCAAAATTAATAGTATTATAGACTAAAATGATAATATATAGATATATATATTAACCCGTCGTTCTAGGCAAAAAAAAAATAAAATAAAATAAAAGAGCAATGCTCCATACTTCAGCGCTGTCCCAAGTCTCGAACCCGAGACCTGAGGGAGCTTCCCCTCACGTTCTGCCACTTCCGCTACTAAGACTTTCGTGCTATAATTCGTCGCACGTTTCTTTTAAACCTTACCTTGCCAGTTCCCAGGTCTCAGCGCTAAAATGAAGAATAAAACGCATCACGCGCGATCTATAGGGCTCGAACCCCCGACCTCTAAGCCGAAATCACCCCTTGCGCACATAGCCACTCTTCCACCTGGACTTTCATTCCACTAACGCTCAAAATATTCTTTTAAGCCTTCCATCGCCCAATTTCACTTTTGACCCAAAATTTCCAAAATTTCCAAAATAGCCCCTTTTTATCCTCGAGCTTTAAAAAACCCTAAAACACATGAAAACAATTCTTAAGGCCTATCGACTCGTGAATTTGGCTCCAACGCACAGCCCCTAATTTAGGATATTATAAATCTACCCCCCTTAAAATAATTTCGTCCTCGAAATTGCTCACAAACGAACATCCGCACATTCCAATTCACCGCACTACTACGCTTATCTCTGCGCACGCACTGATTCTACAAAACTAACACATTCCTTATATACTATCTCGAGATTCAAATTCAAAGTTCCATACTCCACTAGCATACAAACACGAACTATCTTACCTTCTAAACACAGTTTCTAAGTTCACATTCAATGTTCAAGCACTTCACCACTAGAACAAGTATGAACCAATTTTAAATCTCAAAAAGATATTCCATAACAAGAAACTCACCTGCTACCACATCCTCGGTTGCCTCGCATCCAAACCTTCAGCACCTCAGTGTGGAGTTCCACGTCCTTGACTTCGCGCCCTATCCATCACTTTTAATCAAGTGAGACTTAGATTTACACCTAAAACATCTTCGATTCTGGTTCCAACACTCGTCGTCATGATACCTTCCACACTGAGCACACGGACAGCTCCGATTTCCCACAGCTGGCTTAATCACACGAGCAAAATTTTCAATCCTTGGTCTTTTCCGAAGACCCTCAGATGGTTCAGACGGTCCAAAATTTCTCCTATCTCGATTCCTATCCTTCTCTCTATTTTGTCTCATCGAGTCCTTAATCCCTTCAGCTACCTTGGCTTTTTCGACTAACACCGCGAACTCCCATTCTTGATGAGGAGCTATCGATAATCTCAGGTCGTCCCTTAATCCGTCCTCAAACCGGACACATCGTTCATGCTCCGTAGCAACTACCCCTCGAGCATATCGGCTTAACTTTAGGAATTCAGCCTCGTATTCCGCCACAGACTTGTTCCCTTGAACCAGCCCCAAAAACACCTTCCTCTGAGCATCAAAGTAGTGAGTACCGACATACTTCTTCTGGTATGCCGTCTTGACATACTCTCAAGTGAGGTCTTCAGCTGTGACACTCTCTCGAACCGTGAGCCACCTTTGATACGCCTCGTCGCAAAATAGCGCCACCATTCCTTTCACTTTTTCCTCAGGGCTCAGATCGAGCTCATCTATAATTCACTTGGTCGCTTCCAACCAATATTCAGCCGTACTGGGTGCCACGCCGGACACACCCGGAACAACTCCGCTCCATTGGCTCGTAGTCGCGCCGAAACAAATTTTCGAGCTCTCATATTTCTCCTTCTCCAACCACCATCTCTAAAACTCGCAGCGCAATACAGCATTATCCCTCGTCTGATCTTGCTGCTCATTATCAAGGGTTGGTGGTGGAGGTGATACCTCATTATCAGACCCTTGACCCGATCTAACGGGTTCTGAAACGGCCATTTTGCCTCGATCATGTCCTCTAAGACTCATTTCTTATCGCACAATCTGACTTAAAAGTTTTATGCATTAGAAAATTTGTTCCACTGATTAGTCGCGAACAATTTTATGAAATAAAGTATTTAGAAGTGGTTCTTTTCGATCACACAAGGGTTTGATTCAAGTTCCCTATTCTAATACTGAAAGTCGCATTCATGCTCATAAGCAGAGACATATTCATATCACCTCAATAGTCGAGAGGTACTTACCCGAACGGATCGGTCTGGGAGACTCGGAGCCATCTTTGTTTAAAATAACCCATTTTCATAACATTCCACTAAAGCCTATCAAGAAAACATTTTTGGGCTTGGGCCCCACAGTTGAGTTTTGAACACAGCTCGATACCAACTTGTAACACCCCAAACCTCGCCCACAAGCCTTGACCGGATCCGGTATGTCACGGAGTAAAAATGTTTGAAAGATTCGGGTTAATATTTGGAAACACGAAATTATTCTTTGAATTTGTAAAACAACGTTTGCTAAAACTAAGATAGTTTGGTTTGATAAACAAGATGGGGTTGAAAACTTTTTCTTTTCCTTTGAAACCATTTGATCATTTAGATTTTTAGAAGTATCGGGTTATTGATAACTTTGGTAAAATTGGCTACCCGATGGTAACGTCCTTGAAACCGCGTATGAGCACTTATTTTTGAAAACGTTGCTTTTACCGATTTGTTTACAGCTTATAAGATATAATAGAAATAAGGTAAAGGCAACTACTTAAACATACAAAATAATAACTAGCGGCCATATTACAAACCAAACCAAAATGTAATAATAAATATTAACCTTAATGGTGCAATTAAAATTTCAAAATCGAGGAACAAGCATGGCCACCTCGAGTCCTCTAAACTCCGTCTCGCGATCGACTCACCGAAAAGATAGGAAAAGGGGGTGAGTCACCAAGACTCAGTACGTAGTTAATACACATGTCCCCACATACGGCCTTAGCCCATATCCACACAGTTCATACATAAGATATTAGTATGACATGCAATTATGCAACCCAACCTAGCCATCCATGCTCCTTTTTCTACCCCGTGTGGTACCAAACCACTGGTGGTGCCAAACCACTAGTGACTTAAAGTCACGATATCCGTCAATACGTGTGGTGCCAAACCACTGGTGGTGCCAAACCACTGGTGACTTAAAGTCACGATATCCGTCAATACGTGTGGTGCCAAACCACTGGTGGTACCAAACCACTGGTGACCCGAAGTCACAATCAAATGATGGGGCCAACCCATCGTGTGATACCAAATCACTGGCGTCGATCACGTATCTCAAATGTGGGGCCAACCCACGGTGGTACTAAGCCACAGGGACGAGACGCTATGAGGTGCCAAACCTCTGGAGGTACCAAACCTCTGGTGACCGTAGTCACAATGTGTTACCAAAACACTGGTCTCCGTCGACACGAATATCACTGCCCCCTCCACTCATTTGTCCCACGTCATCATGCTCACATATCAAGTATCATGATCTCGTATATCATGTATTTGCATATAGCATAACATTTAACAGCATATGATGGCATACACAACATATATCATAGATCGAGTATTGGGGACTTACGAAAACCCAGCTTATGCCCACAAGGCAAAGATACTGATTAAACGATCACCCATCTTGGGTATCCAACATCTTAGCCCTTATTTCGGCTAACATGCATAACATATACATTTACATATAACATATATAAACAAACAAGAGAACAAAGGCGATAACTACGCTTTTTGATTATAGCGAGATTCTGATCCATTGATTCTAACAAAGTCTAAAATCCCGAAAGCTTCGGTTACTTCTATCGATTAGCCCCTAAAACACATAATCGAAATCGGTCACCGTTAGCACTAAAATGGCCTTAGGACGAATGCCAAGAGTCATTTACCTAGCTTCTTTCGATCCCGAAACACCACTTGTTCTCGTAGATTATCTCTCGAAGTCATCAAAAGTCCATTTCCTTGAATAGTCGAACCTTGAAGACTCCTTATCAAAAACCCCAACACTGGCCACACAAAAAGAGCACTTTACTATGGCCTTATACACTTTCGGCCACCCTTTAAAACCAAAGTCAACATTAGGTTATTATCAAAACCCAAAACATAGCCCATGGCCGAAAGTCATACTAGAATATTATCAAAATCGGCTAATATATGAACAAAGGCCCTTGGCCGAAATGTACTTAATGCTTACCTAATTTTTATAAGTTCCAAAGGTTTTGCTTGCTTTGATAATCACCAATCTCCTTGTATAGCCGAAACCAATGGGCTTCTTAATGCTTCCTCCCTTCGATTAAACACCAAAAGAGCACATAGAAAAGCTTAAAGAACATTAGGCCATACTCAAGGCCTAACAACATGATTTGGCTCACGAAAAAGGGAAAGAAGAATCGAATGTTAACTAAAGGTACTTACCAACCTTCGGACTCATCAACACCCTCTATTAGGGATTCGGCCTATGCTCAAAAAGGCAAGGATCTTTTGGTCAAAGTGACAATCAAGAGAAAGAATAGCAAAGGAGTTTCGGCATAGCAACAATAGCATGCTTTTAAATAAAATCGAAGGTTGTATAGGAGGAGGATTTCAAATTGAAACAATAAGGGAAGGAAATGGAAGAACAAGAGCTAGCCGAAATGAAATACTTTAGCTTATTCAAATCTGAAGCTCAAACTTGCTCTTTCTTTTTCTCTCTTGGTCAAGAACAACAATGTTAAGGAACAAAACGAAAGCTTTGGCCAAGCTTTCTCCCAACAAAAGGCCGGCCAAAGAAAATCCTCTAAGCATGCTTCATCCCCACGGTTAGGCTCTTCCTCTCTCTTTTGCCAAATTTTCTAACATCCATATCCAAAATCACCATGTCAAAATCCTTTTTCCCATACATTAACAATTATTAAAACACTGTAAAATAACTAACCCATGCCGCACATGCTTTCCTTCCCCAAAGCCAAAACCCATATTTGCCTAAACTAATAATAATAATAATAATAATAATAATAATAATAATAATAATAATAATTATTACTCCATCATTCATCCATAATAAAATAAACTAAAATAAAACCCATAGCTCATCATTTTCTATGCATTATAAAATAAATAAAAGGCTAATGTCCAAGCTTGCCATGTCATGGCCGGCCACGCCCCTCTCTTTGCTAAATTCGAATACCAATTCCTTCACCTTACCCATTCCAATACATTAAAATATTAATAATAATAATAATAATATAATAATAATATAAATATATATATATATCAATCAACTACCCACCCCAAGGCACAATCGGCCAAGCACCCATGTGATGGCTCCCATCACCAAATGAATAATATGAAAATAGTTAACTAGCCCATACTAAGCATAATAATAATAATAATAATAATAAGACCCACCATTTAATAAAATAATAAAACAATAAAATAAAAGTTTGAAGCCTCATGCTTCCACGGTCAAGCTTTCTCTTTTGCTAACTTCAACCTTACCATAACAAAATAAATAACAATAAAAAGAATAGAGAATAAGGCTCCATACCTCTTATGCGTAAACTAATAATAATAATAATGATAATAATAATAATAATAATAATAATAATAATAATAATAATGTATATATATACTTTCCCATCACCATTTATAATAAAATAAAAACCAAACTATTCCCCATATATATACCCCACGCATATAACAATAATAGAAGTTAAAATAATAATAATAATAAAATAAAACCATGCTTCCCTAAATAAATTAATAAAAATAATATATAATAAAAATAATATATACTACCCATCCTCATTTATAATAAAACTAAATAATGATAATAATATAATAATTAATCAATGCCATTACCCCATGCAACTTTTAAAAAAAATAAAACTAATAAAATATAATAATAAAAGGAATAGTAGTAAGTAAGACACCCCATGATGTTTTGTTCACGCGTGTAAAACCCCTTCCCAATACTAAAATTCATCTTTGCAAAATTAATAGTATTATAGACTAAAATGATAATATATAGATATATATATATATTATCCCATCGTTCTAGGCAAAAAAAAAAATAAAATAAAATAAAAGAGCAATGCTCCATACTTCAGCGCTGTCCCAAGTCTCGAACCCGAGACACGAGGAGCTTCCCTCACGCTCGCCACTTCCGCTACTAAGACTTTCGTGCTATAATTAAGTCATACGTTTCTTTTAAACCTTACCTTGCCGGTTCTGTGTCTCAGCGCTAAAATGAAGAATAAAACGCATCACGCGCGATCTATAGGGCTCGAACCCCCGACCTCTAAGCCGAAATCACCCCTTGCGCACATAGCCACCCTTCCACCTGGACTTTCATGTCCACTAACGCTCAAAATATTCTTTTAAGCCTTCCATCGCCCAATTTTACTTTTGACCCAAAATTTCCAAAATTTCCAAAATAGCCCCTTTTTATCCTCGAGCTTTAAAAAACCCTAAAACACATGAAAACAATTCTTAAGGCCTATCGACTCGTGAATTTGGCTCCAACGCACAGCCCCTAATTTAGGATATTACAATTATGGTAAAAGGTTATATGAGTCTAGTTTCAATGAAAATTTACGGATCTAAATTCCGAGTTTTGTAACTTGAGTTATGATCAATTTAGTCGGGCGTGATGCGGTTGGATGACTTTAAAATTTTATGCACATTTACGATCGGTAAGTGTCGGGTAAGTCCTTTAGCTAAGGCATGTCAAAGAATTTATTTTGATCATCTTAAAAAAAAATAAAAAAAATTTGATGAATTTTAGTACCCATTTATATCATGGCCGAATGTATATAGGTATACTAGGTTGAGGATTAAAGTTGGTTATGTGATGTGAATTGTTGGATTGTCTAAGGATATAATGGTTTTGTTGGTTTAATGTGAGATAGCCCAATTAAATTGGACATATGTATAAAATAGTTATGAAGTATGTTGGGATGTTTAACTGTATTGGTATGACTCGGGCTTTTATGCCTAGCAGGCCTTGTGCCGGTGTTACTTATCGAGCTTTTAAGCCTAGCAGGCTTGATGCCGGTGATGTGTTTTACAAAAGAGGAACCGAATTTGTGTTCAAGGCGAATTAAAGCTAATTTATTGAGTTAATGGCTCAGGTAAGCATGTGAAGTAGGAATTAACTTCTTACATATTCAAAGTAAGGTAAGCAAGTAATTCAGTTATCTATTACAAATTGTATGTGTTACAAATGAAATTTATATACATATAAATATGGTTAATATGTGTTCTCGGTTTTACTAATGAATGATATGAAAATTGTGGCTTTGGTCTTCTAATATGTGGATACAAGACTAGGTATATTCGGCCACATGGATTGTTGTGTATTTGATGCTATATTATAAAAATTGAACTTTAAGTATATGAATGTTTCTACATATGGTTACATAAGGACATTTTGGTTGTGGAAGGTTGGATTATGAGTAAATATTTTGTTTATAAGCATTCGGTTAAAAAGAAATTATTCTATAAATTTTATACGTTATATAGGTATGAAATTGACAGTTTGAAAGTAAATGTGAGTACAAACGTACAAGTTGAATTATTTCAATTTAAATGTTTAATGTTTAAATGTTGTATTATCATGAATTTAGGACTTACTAAGCTAGTAAGCTTACTAGTGTGAAATGTTCTCCTTTGTTTTATAGATTTTGATTAAGCTACGAGCTCGAGAGGGATCGTCAAGAAAGTCATCCACACTATCGCCTCCTTTTTGGTACTTTAAATTTTGGTTATGATTTTGAAGGCATGTATAGGTTAGGCTAAGTATTGAGACATATGACGTTTAATTTTGTATATAAATATAGCCATGCGAACATGGCTATTTTCTTGGTTATGTATCGTTGCTATATTTTGAAATTTTTTTTATATAGCTTGCTCGTAATGTAAATGGATGTTTTAAATTTGATCATGGCCTAAATTACATATGGGAGGTGCTTTCAATATATATATATGCACCATTTATATATATATATTTTTCAAATTGGTTGTAATATCATATTATGGAAATGATTGTATTGTTTATACTTAAATCCAACTGAAGTCTATTTCGAAATTGAGTTAGTGTAGTAATGCCACTCAACCCTAGTCCGGCGACGGATACGGGTTAGGGGTGTTACATTTGATTGGTATCAAAGCTTACGGTTTAGTCGATTCTAGGACTACCGTAGCGCGTGTGAGTCTAGCTATACATGCCTTAAATTATAATGCGATAGTGTGATGACTCCCAACTCTGATGGAAAATTTTTTTTAGTTAAACAGATATGCTTTCCAACCGAGCTAAATTCCGATAGTATAGAATGTGTACGCAAATGTTTGAGTAAAAATATATTGGTGATGAGTTGACACTCATAAAGGTATGAATCAAAGTGTATGGCATTTTTATTATTGATAAATGTTATAATTATATGAGCATATGAGTTATGACAATTGAGTTATGATGCTATATGAGAATTTCGATTGTGACTTAGTGATTAGAATTGGCTTATGAACTATGTGTTAAGAACAAAGGTGATTATAAGCAAATAATCATCGTATATCATTTTTCGTAAATTAGCATGTACTGAAATTTGGAATTATTGTAATTATATGTGAATTAGCCGAATTTAGCTAAGTATAAAATTGATTCGGTTAAGTTATTTGTGTGATATGTGCTATCGAATGTTCGTATAATGAGTTCGAAATACATAAAAGATTCGATATATGAAACGATTCAGGGGAGAAAATTTTAGGTATTACTACTCAGGCCATGAGCCTAGCAAGCCTTGGGCTAGTGAATGTATCGGGCTTTATGCCTAGCAGGCTTATTGCCGGTGAATGATTATCAGACCTCGGGTCTAGCAGGCTTATTGCCGGTGAATGATTATCAGACCTCGGGTCTAGCAGGCTTATTGCCGGTGAATGATTATCAGACCTCGGGTCAGCGAGCTTATTGCCGGTGAATGATTATCGGACCTCGGGTCAGCGTGCTTATTGCGGTGAATGATTATCGGGCCTCGGGTTCAGCGGAGCTTAATGCCGGTGTGTGATTCAGGCTCATGCCTAGCAGGTTTTATACCGGTGACTTATAATACGAGCTTATGCTTACGAAATGATTGAATTATGGTGGCAAATGAACAAGCTTAAGCTTATTCAAGTGAATTTGATTATTTGGCCATAAAGTATGTATTGACTTAAGTACAA
This sequence comes from Gossypium bickii, assembly GCA_025503065.1. Taxonomy (NCBI): domain Eukaryota; kingdom Viridiplantae; phylum Streptophyta; class Magnoliopsida; order Malvales; family Malvaceae; genus Gossypium; species Gossypium bickii. The sequence goes on from CP106714.1 coordinate 32,154,163, forward strand.
ATTATATGTGATGTTTATTGATTAAGTAAGTTGATAGATAATGTGTTTGTGTATTCGACATTTTTGGATATGTGGATAATATGATATTGATTTGATGTTGTTTACTTGTAACATCAGAGTATTCAAAGGATGTATGAGTATTTATACATAAATAAGTTCGGCCATATGGAGATTTTATGGATATGCAATCGGACATGTGAAATTACTTACATAAATATGTGTACTTTCGATTGTATAGAGTTAAGTTGTATATGGTATTTATTAAATTGGTTATTTGTGATAGTATGTGTTATGTACATTTATGTGCAAGTGAAATTTGAGGCTTTACTACCCTCACCCCTTTATCAGTAAAATGTTACAATGAAATTTGTAAGATTTTGGGTTGAATAAGCTCACGAGTATGGAGTTACAGGGATTCGTGTTTGAAAGATTAGTAATGTAGTCAGAAAAGAGAACAAATCAGTAAATGAAGACAGTACAAAAAGGGATAATATGAAAATTTCGGATGACAGAATTAGACAGATGAATAATGATTGAATAGTATTAATGGTTGAATGCAATGGTTATAATTGGGTAGTTACTATGATTCCTTTTGGGCATTCTATGTGTACATTTTTCCTCAGAAGTATATGTGACTGTTTAATTTCGAAAAAAAAAGAAAAGAAAAGCAAGTCTTATAGTATGAGAATGTTAGCTAAATATATTAATAGACGAAAGTATTGTTGATCTATTTGGGTTACGTTCGACATTGTTATGTCTTTCTCTAATAATTTATTCCATTATGTGGATACAAAAGTCGACGGTAAAATCTGCATGAAGTTAATATTCTGTTTTTACTGGTTATTGTTCTGTTGAATATACGTGAAGATTATACTGCTTCTGTTACTGGGGATTTCAGTATTTATAAATGACATTGTTCTTCCCGTACATGTTTTGGCATAGCATCGGAATTGATATCATTCTATACGGGTTGTAATTTTCAGATATCTTGTACAGCTCCACATGTTAAAATTTCACTATTTCAGTTTTCTTATGATTCCATGTGACTTTCTACAAGAGATCTCTATATGACAGAGATGACTATGTTTATTATGGTTATAATTTCTGGCTTGAAATGTGAGACTACAGTAGTACCATCCTCAGAGTTATAGAAGTTATGTCTCTACAATGGTTGCTACTAAAATCATATTTGATTCTTTACTGTGTTCAAATGCTTCCTTAACAGCCAGGATGATATTTATTATAAGGTTGAGACATCGTTCCTAGTAAGACCCAATGAGTTCTCTTTGGTTAAGATGATTTTAGTAGAATTCAAAGTTTCGATGATTAATTGTTGCTTCGAGATAAAGTGTCTATACCGAGAAGTTCTGAGATTGTATAATCATTGTTATAGGTGGCTCACAGTGTCAGTTAGTTTGATCGTAAGAGAGTAACATGATGTACGACATTCGAGATTTGATATTTATGAATGAGTGTGAACTATGATATTCACGGCTTGGGGATTATAGAAATAAAGTGTTGATTATAGGGTTATTTGTTCCTGAGATGATGTACAGCGAAAGTCAGATCAGAATTTCAATTGTGAGATTAAAGAGATTTGAAATCTGAAGCCATGGGTGAATTTGAAATGTATTGTGTAGAAGCAAATCCTTAATCTACCTTCTGGTAAGATTTTCGAGGACGAAAATCCCTAAGGGGGGGAGAGTTGTAACAGTCCGAATTTGACCCAAATCGGAACGGTGGTTTCGGGACCATGAATCCTAGTCCGAGAAATATTTTAATATTATAATTTGAGTCAGTTATATGTGAATTAATGGGTGTGAAAGTTTCGTATAAAAATTTAACTGTTTGTGTGCTCAATTAGTTAAAAAGGACTAAATCGCGTTACTAGTAAAAGTGGCCTTTTATTTGATTTATGGTTAAATTGATGTGGCTTTATTTTAGTGAAGTCCTTAAAGGGTAAAATACCCATTTTAAATTGTAGTGGACGGCAATGTGGTCTTATAACATGTTTTTAAGTATTATTTTATATGTTAAAGATTATATTATAATTGTTTTATAATTTATAACTATATTATAATAAAATCCCACTTGAGAACAACTCGATTTTAGCTTTGATCGAAATGTGACTTGGGACCAAGGGTTCTAGTTGGAAAAATAAATTAATATTATTTTTCGTGTTAAATATATATGATTGAGCCTGTGTTGAAATTTCGTGAATTTATTTGACTGTTTGTATGTTTAATTTAAGAAAAAGGACCAAATTACATAAGTGGTAAAAAGTAACATTCATTAAATAAAAGGATTGAATTGAAATGTTCCTTACAAGAATGGATTTGCATGTCAATTTTCCTAAAAACAAAGTAGTGGACTGGCTAGCATGCTAAGAAATGATTATTGTATATGTTATAATAATAATAAAATGTAATACTAATTTAATATGGTGATATTTCTTTAATAAAATAAAGAAATAAGAAAGGAAAGAGAGTATCATCATCTTTTTTTTTTTTTTTTTTTTTTTGCTTCCATCACCGAAATTAGAACAAAAGAGAGGAGAGTTGAGCACTCAAATATTCGGCTCTTGCATGGTTCAATAAGGTTAGCATTTTAACTTGATTTTTTGAAAATTTTTGCATTTGTGAGTCTCTTTCCTTGAGTTTTATTGAAACCAAGTTGAAATTGTTGAGATGGAAGCATGATGAGTGTTCGGCCATTGATGGGTGTCCCTAGGTTGAAATGTTAAATGGTAAAACATCAAGCTCTCTTCATCTCGGTTTATGCATGACTTGTTAAGGTTGGTATCTAAGCTTAGCTTTTATTAAATTCAACGTTTTTGAGGTTATTAACATGCATATTAGCTAGCCCCTTTGTAAATGTATGTTAGATGGCATGTTTCGATTATTACCATGGATATAAAGTTGGGGGATTATGTGACTCAATATGGCACATATTAGAAACGAACTAGACTAGGAGAATCCCTTAAGAATTTTAGAAGAATTTCGGGTATTAGGTTGTTTGATAAGAAGAAAATTTTAGAAAAGGGTTAATTAGCTAAATAATGGACGAAAGGAGTTGGGAATGGTGAGGTGAACATTCGGCCCTTGATTAAGAAGGCCAAATTGTTGACATTTTGTATTTTGAGCTATATATGGATTAAATTGTAAAGCTTAAATAATTGAGGGGTAAAATAGTAAACTTTATAAAATTGAGTTTTGGATGAAATTGAATAGAATTAAATGTGAACAAGCTTTATTTGATATATTATAGATCAAGAATAAAAGGGAAGGAGTTGGATCATGGGAAGATCATGGTAAACGCAGTAGCCGGAAAGCTTAAATCATATAATTCCGAGGTAAGTTTGTAAGCAATTGGATTGATACAAATTTTATTCAATATTTAATTGTATATGCTAAAGTGAAATAATAGACTTAATTGTATAAAGCCGAATGTAGTATGGGGAATATTTTATTATATTCGAAATGAGATCAAAATGCATATTTATATATGTAAGCTTGAACTAATTGGGTGGATTAAATAATTGTATATGTATCAAGGTATAGTATACGTGAAAATGGAATGTAATTGATGCTGGAAATTGAAAATGAGGATTTATATATATATTTATGTAGTTGAGGAAAGACTTTGTCTTTGTTTTGATGAAAACTTAAGGTTCATGTGTATAATAGCCATGCGAATATGGCTAGATTTTTAGTTAAGTATGCTTTTTGTGCCTTTGATACATATGTCGGTTTATGTTGGCAATGTTTATGCATCCTTAATTGAAGTTTAATCGTTTTTGATAAGGAAATGTATGTATACAAAATGAACCCTTGAATTAGGGATGTGGGTATGTTCGATTATAAGCTAGTTTTTCATAATTTGCAACGAAACAGTTTGTAGTTTGTAGCAGTGATGTGATTTTGAAAAATCACCAAAAATAGGGTATATTGAATTAGAAAGTGAATAAAATATGAAATTAAATCTTATTGTGTCTTTACATGGAAGAAACAGAGTAGGCAAAGGATTTATATATTATGAGATATTTAAGTTTTAGTGAGACTTGCTCTGAATGAATCCATGAGCCCCTGTTCTGTCTTGGTAAAATTATTAAAAATTGTACAAAAATAATTATGGAGCACGGTTTATATTTTTAGAATCCGTAGTGAGTCTATTTTTGATTGGAATAAACAAGGACATTATTGAAATTTGGTACAATGAGATAATTGTATTTTTGTAAGGATAGGTCAGAATTGTCAAGCAGTGAAATAGGGGTAAGTTTGATGAATAAACTGTACTAATTGGCCACCTGAAAAATTCTGGAAAAATTATGGTAAAAGGTTATATGAGTCTAGTTTCAATGAAAATTTACGGATCTAAATTCCGAGTTTTGTAACTCGAGTTATGATCAATTTAGTCAGCGTGATGCAGTTGGACAGCTTTAAAATTTTATGCACATTTCTGGTCAGGTAAGTGTCAGGTAAGTCCTTTAGCTAAGGCATGTCAAAGAATTTATTTTGATCATCTTAAAAAAAAAAAAATAAAAAAAATTTTGATGAATTTTAGTACCCATTTATATCATGGCCGAATGTATATAGGTACACTAGGTTGATGATTAAAGTTGGTTATGTGATGTGAATTGTTGGATTGTCTAAGGATATAATGGTTTTGTTTGTTTAATGTGAGATAGCCCAATTAAATTGGACATATGTATAAAATAGTTATGAAGTATGTTGGGATGTTTAACTGTATTGGTATGACTCGGGCTTTTACGCCTAGCAGGCCTTGTGCCGGTGTTACTTATCGGGCTTTACGCCTAATGGTGCTTGATGGTGATGTGTTTTACAAAAGAGGAACCGAATTTGTGTTCAAGGCGAATTAAAGCTAATTTATTGAGTTAATGGCTCTGTGTAAGCATGTCAAGTAGGAATTAACTTCTTACATATTCAAAGTAAGGTAAGCAAGTAATTCAGATTATCTATTACAAATTGTATGTGTTACAAATGAAATTTATATACATATAAATATGGTTAATATGTGTTCTCGGTTTTACTAATGAATGATATGAAAATTGTGGCTTTGGTCTTCTAATATGTGGATACAAGACTAGGTATATTCGGCCACATGGATTGTTGTGTATTTGATGCTATATTATAAAAATTGAACTTTAAGTATATGAATGTTTCTACATATGGTTACATAAGGACATTTTGGTTGTGGACGGTTGGATTATGAGTAAATATTTTGTTTATAAGCATTCGGTTAAAAAGAAATTATTCTATAAATTTTATACGTTATATAGGTATGAAATTGACAATTTGAAAGTAAATGTGAGTACAAATGTACAAGTTGAATTATTTCAATTTAAATGTTTAATGTTTAAATGTTGTATTATCATGAATTTAGGACTTACTAAGCTAGTAAGCTTACTAGTGTGAAATGTTCTCCTTTGTTTTATAGATTTTGATTAAGCTACGAGCTCAGAGAGGATCGTCAAGAAAGTCATCCACACTATCGCCTCCTTTTTGGTACTTTAAATTTTGGTTATGATTTTGAAGGCATGTATAGGTTAGGCTAAGTATTGAAACATATGATGTTTAATTTTGTATATAAATATAGCCGTGCGAACATGGCTATTTTCTTGGTTATGTATCGTTGCTATATTTTGAAATTTTTTTTATATAGCTTGCTCGTAATGTAAATGGATGTTTTAAATTTGATCATGGCCTAAATTACATATGGGAGGTGCTTTCGATATATATATATATGCACCATTTATATATATATATTTTTCAAATTGGTTGTAATATCATATTATGGAAATGATTGTATTGTTTATACTTAAATCCAACTGAAGTCTATTTCGAAATTGAGTTAGTGTAGTAATGCCACTCAACCCTAGTCCGGCGACGGATACGGGTTAGGGGTGTTACATTTGATTGGTATCAAAGCTTACGGTTTAGTCGATTCTAGGACTACCGTAGCGCGTGTGAGTCTAGCTATACATGCCTTAAATTATAATGCGATAGTGTGATGACTCCCAACTCTGATGGAAAATTTTTTTTAGTTAAACAGATATGCTTTCCAACCGAGCTAAATTCCGATAGTATAGAATGTGTACGCAAATGTTTGAGTAAAAATATATTGGTGATGAGTTGACACTCATAAAGGTATGAATCAAAGTGTATGGCATTTTTATTATTGATAAATGTTATAATTATATGAGCATATGAGTTATGACAATTGAGTTATGATGCTATATGAGAATTTCGATTGTGACTTAGTGATTAGAATTGGCTTATGAACTATGTGTTAAGAACAAAGGTGATTATAAGCAAATAATCATCGTATATCATTTTTCGTAAATTAGCATGTACTGAAATTTGGAATTATTGTAATTATATGTGAATTAGCCGAATTTAGCTAAGTATAAAATTGATTCGGTTAAGTTATTTGTGTGATATGTGCTATCGAATGTTCGTATAATGAGTTCGAAATACATAAAAGATTCGATATATGAAACGATTCAGGGGAGAAAATTTTAGGTATTACTACTCAGGCCATGAGCCTAGCAAGCCTTGGGCTAGTGAATGTATCGGGCTTTATGCCCAGCGGAGCTTATTGCCGGTGAATGATTATCAGACCTCGGGTCTAGCAGGCTTATTGCCGGTGAATGATTATCAGACCTCGGGTCTAGCAGGCTTATTGCCGGTGAATGATTATCAGACCTCGGGTCTAGCAGGCTTATTGCCGGTGAATGATTATCGGGCCCGGGTAGCAGGAGCTTAATGCCGGTGTGTGATTCAGGCTCATGCCTAGCAGGTTTTATACCGGTGACTTATAATACGAGCTTATGCTTACGAAATGATTGAATTATGGTGGCAAATGAACAAGCTTAAGCTTATTCAAGTGAATTTGATTATTTGGCCATAAAGTATGTATTGATTTAAGTACAAATTATATGTGATGTTTATTGATTAAGTAAGTTGATAGATAATGTGTTTGTGTATTCGACATTTTTGGATATGTGGATAATATGATATTGATTTGATGTTGTTTACTTGTAACATCAGAGTATTCAATGGATGTATGAGTATTTATACATAAATAAGTTCGGCCATATGGAGATTTTATGGATATGCAATCGGACATGTGAAATTACTTACATAAATATGTGTACTTTCGATTGTATAGAGTTAAGTTGTATATGGTATTTATTAAATTGGTTATTTGTGATAGTATGTGTTATGTACATTTATATGCGAGTTAAATTTGAGGCTTTACTACCACCCCTTTATCAAGTAAAATGTTACAATGAAATTTGTAAGATTTTGGGTTGAATAAGCTCACGAGTGTGGAGTTACTGAGGATTCGTGTTTGAAAGATTACTAATGTAGTCGTAAAAGAGAACAAATCATAAATGAAGACAGTACAAAAAGGGATAATGTGAAAATTTCGGATGATGAGAATTAGACAGGATGAATAATGATTGAATAGTATTAATGGTTGAATGCAATGGTTATAATTGGGTAGTTACTATGATTCCTTTTGGGCATTCTATGTGTACATTTTCCTCGAGAAGTATATGTGGATTGTTTAATTTCTCGGCTTGAAATGTGAGACTACTGATGAGTACCATACTCGAGTTATAGAAGTTATGTCTCTACAATGGTTGCTACTAAAATCATATTTGATTCTTTCATGTGTTCAAATGCTTCATTATGTACCAGGATGATATTTATTATAAGGTTGAGACATCGTTCTAGTAAGACCCAATGAGTTCTCTTTGGTTAAGATGATTTTAGTAGAATTCAAAGTTTCGATGATTAATTCTTGCTTCGAGATAAAGTGTCTATACCGTAGAAGTTACGAGATTGTATAATCATTGTTATAGGTGGCTCACAGATTGTCGATTAGTTTGATCAGATGAGAGTAACATGATGTACGACATCCTGAGATTTGATATTTATGAATGTGTGTGAACTATGATATTCCGGCTTAGGGATTATAGAAATAAAGTGTTGATTATAGGGTTATTTGTTCCCGAGATGATGTACAATGAAAGTCGATCGTAATTTCAATTGTGAGATTAAAGAGATTTGAAAATCAAGCCATGGGTGAATTTGAAATGTATTGTGTGGAAGCAAATCCTTAATCTACCTTACGGTAAGATTTTCGAGGACGAAAATCCCTAAGGGGGAGAGTTTGTAATCGAATTTGACCCAAATCGGAGCGGTGGTTTCGGGACCATGAATCCGAGTCTGAGAAATATTTTAATATTATAATTTGAGTCAGTTATATGTGAATTAATGGGTGTGAAAGTTTCGCATAAAAATTTAACTGTTTGTGTGCTCAATTAGTTAAAAAGGACTAAATCGCGTTACTGGTAAAAGTGGCCTTTTATTTGATTTATGGTTAAATTGATGTGGCTTTATTTTAGTGAAGTCCTTAAAGGGTAATATACCCATTTTAAATTGTAGTGGATGGCAATGTGGTCTTATAACATGTTTTTAAGTATTATTTTATATGTTAAAGATTATATTATAATTGTTTTATAATTTATAACTATATTATAATAAAATCCCACTTGAGAACAACTCGATTTTAGCTTTGATCGAGAAATGTGACTTGGGACCAAGAGTTCTAGTCGGAAAAATAAATTAATATTATTTTTCGTGTTAAATATATATGATTGAGCACTGTGTTGAAATTTCGTGAATTTATTTATTTGTTTGTATGTTTAATTTAAGAAAAAGGACCAAATTACATAAGTGGTAAAAAGTAACATTCATTAAATAAAAGGATTGAATTGAAATGTTCCTTACAAGAATGGATTTGCATGTCAATTTTCCCTAAAAACAAAGTAGTGGACGGCTAGCATGCTAAGAAATGATTATTGTATATGTTATAATAATAATAAAATGTAATACTAATTTAATATGGTGATATTTCTTTAATAAAATAAAGAAATAAGAAAGGAAAGAGAGTATCATCATCTTTTTTTTTTTTTTTGCTTCCATCACCGAAATTAGAACAAAAGAGAGGAGAGTTGAACACTCAAATATTCGGCTCTTGCATGGTTCAATAAGGTTAGCATTTTAACTTGATTTTTTTGAAAATTTTTGCATTTGTGAGTCTCTTTCCTTGAGTTTTATTGAAACCAAGTTGAAATTGTTGAGATGGAAGCATGATGAGTGATCGGCCATTGATGGGTGTCCCTAGGTTGAAATGTTAAATGGTAAAACATCAAGCTCTCTTCATCTCGGTTTATGCATGACTTGTTAAGGTTGGTATCTAAGCTTAGTTTTTATTAAATTCAACGTTTTTGAGGTTATTAACATGCATATTAGCTAGCCCCTTTGTAAATGTATGTTAGATGGCATGTTTCGATTATTACCATGGATATAAAGTTGGGGGATTGTGTGACTCAATATGGCACATATTAGAAACGAACTAGACTAGGAGAATCCCTTAAGAATTTTAGAAGAATTTCGGGTATTAGGTTGTTTGATAAGAAGAAAATTTTAGAAAGGGGTTAATTAGCTAAATAATGGACGAAAGGAGTTGGGAATGGTGAGGTGAACATTCGGCCCTTGATTAAGAAGGCCAAATTGTTGACATTTTGTATTTTGAGCTATTTATGGATTAAATTGTAAAGCTTAAATAATTGAGGGTAAAATAGTAAACTTTATAAAATTGAGTTTTGGATGAAATTGAATAGAATTAAATGTGAACAAGCTTTATTTGATATATTATAGATCAAGAATAAAAGGGAAGGAGTTGGATCATGGGAAGATCATGGTAAACGAGTAGCATGGAAAGCTTAAATCATATAATTCGAGGTAAGTTTGTAAGCAATTGGATTGATACAAATTTTATTCAATATTTAATTGTATATGCTAAAGTGAAATAATAGACTTAATTGTATAAAGCCGAATGTAGTATGGGGAATATTTTATTATATTCGAAATGAGATCAAAATGCATATTTATATATGTAAGCTTGAACTAATTGGGTGGATTAAATAATTGTATATGTATCAAGGTATAGTATACGTGAAAATGGAATGTAATTGATGCTGGAAATTGAAAATGAGGATTTATATATATATATTTATGTAGTTGAGGAAAGACTTTGTCTTTGTTTTGATGAAAACTTAAGGTTCATGTGTATAATAGCCATGCGAATATGGCTAGATTTTTAGTTAAGTATGCTTTTTGTGCCTTTGATACAAATGTCGGTTTATGTTGGCAATGTTTATGCATCCTTAATTGAAGTTTAATCGTTTTTGATAAGGAAATGTATGTATACGAAATGAACCCTTGAATTAGGGATGTGGGTATGTTCGATTATAAGCTAGTTTTTCATAATTTGCAACGAAACAGTTTGTAGTTAGTAGCAGTGATGTGATTTTGAAAAATCACCAAAAATAGGGTATATTGAATTAGAAAGTGAATAAAATATGAAATTAAATCTTATTGTGTCTATTTTTAAATGGAAGAAACAGAGTAGGCAAAAGATTTATATATTATGAGATATTTAAGTTTTAGTGAGACTTGCTCTGAATGAATCCGTGAGCCCCCGTTTTGTCTTGGTAAAATTATTAAAAATTGTACAAAAATAATTATGGAGCACGGTTTAGATGTTTAGAATCCGTAGTGAGTCTATTTTTGATTGGAAGAAACAAGGACATTATTGAAATTTGGTACAATGAGATAATTGTATTTTTGTAAGGATAGGTCAGATTTGTCAAGCAGTGAAATAGGGGTAATTTTTGATGAATAAACTCTACTAATTGGCCACATGAAAAATTCTGGAAAAA